>UCOL01001060.1:0-43527 GCA_900474335.1 Ormyrus nitidulus
CTCTGCCCCCCCCCCCCTGGAAAGGGACACCGGCAAGGCTTTATCTTTGCTTCCTCGTGGCGAATTCGCTTGCGGGAGGCGAGTTCGCTCGAGAATATTTTTAGCTTTGGTTCATTTCCCCGGATCGATTGAGCTTTTTTTTTTTATTTAAAAGTAACTTTTGCAATATATCGTTATATATCGAATTGAATTTCACTCTCCGCGCATCTCCAAAAACCTAATTTTTATGTTTGCCTCTGCTCGACACATTTGCCTCCGACTCGTAATTGAAATCAATTACTGCAATTTAGCGTCCTCTCGACACTCTCCCGCCTTATAAAAGCGAGCGTCGCACGTTTCCAAAGCCGGCAATCTGCGTTACAAGTGCGAGGCTCTCGCCGCCGCATTGTTAAGGCAGCGCTACAAGAGGCGCCCTCTAAAAGCCGTAAAATTTTCTCGATGCACCGGGGACAACAATCGCGCGCGGAGCGCTGAAAAGCTCTCCCGGTCCTAATAATGCGTTTTCCTTTGATGTCCTCGTCGCGTCTCGTCGCCCGTAATAGGACGCCTTCCGTCATGCGTGAAAGACCGCCGTGGGGACAAAGTGGCTTTTCCGGGTGGTCCCGCTTTCCCAGATTCGCACAATCTTCGGATTACCGCGGAGGGATGTGAGGCGAAGTCGGTGAAAGGTCTCCATTCAATTTTTATCGGGAATTTTTTTTTTTTTTTCCTTTCAACGCGCTAAGCTGTTTACTGTTTTTGGATTATTGTAATTTTTCTGGGATGCGAGAGAGAGAGAGTTTATTGTGCAAAGGAAAATGCTCGTGGACGCGTCATTATTGTTTCTTATATTATTTTGTATTTGTATTATAAAAACTAAATATATTTGTTGTTGTCAATAATCTTTTTAAAATTGAAACAAGTTAAAGAAAATTTAACACAATAAAATCCAATTACTCAGCTTAAAGAATACCCGAGATTTAAAAGTAAAAGTGAAAAGAATAGATATAGAAAACAAAAACTTTTCGAGCTGCATTCCACAAAAATACATATTTTAATCAAAAGAGGACTTTTCCGAGTAAAAGAGTCCCGGGTTCTTTTTTTTTTTATGGTCTAATTTTAATAATCACCGTCTCAACCCTCCAGATACTCAAAGCGACCACAATGGCCTCAAAATTAATGCTCGAGTCGAAAAAGGGGCGTAAGGCAAAGGCGAGAGACACGCCAGAAAGAGACAGAAGAGGGAAGAGATCCTCCCGGAGTCGACAGGCCCATTTCCCCGAAAAGAAAGAAAGAAAACCGGAGCTATAGGTTACAGCAACCTGCGGGACTAATCATTTCGGGAGATCGATTCTCAAACCTGGCAGGTACCATGGAGAGCCGCGCGCTCTCCTCCCCGGCAGGTACCCCATCGCACACCGCCTCTTTAAAGGGCCCCAGCGGAAGAGAGCCGCCGGGAGAGAGCCCCGGGTCCTTTTTCGCTCCGGGAGGCTCGAGGTTTCATTACAAGCGTCCGGAGCTGCAACATCATTTGTCACCGGATCGTCGTTAACGCCGAGGCCTCCGATCTTTCGTTACGCTCTCCCGGGCCCTTCTTCTTCTCCTTCGCTTTTTTTTTCTTCTTCTTCTTATTTTCCCCCCGATGCGAGAGAACGATTACGCCGCCGCGCCGCGGCGCTGGCCCGTCTCTCTCTCTCTCTCCTTTTGTGACCCGCATCGGTCAGAATTGAATAAGACGGAAAAATGTAGAGCAGACCGATTCGAGTGCCCGCGCGCGCGCGGACCCTTCTAGGAACGCGAGAGAGACTCTTATATCCCGCTTTTCCTTCGATGTGGGTGAGAACGTAAACACGCGCGGACTGCAGGCACGGAACTCGGTGAAATCCAATTGATATATATATATAAAAAGCGCGGTTCTCGGGCCGCCGGGGTAAATATTTAATGGGGAGGACAATTGGCTGGCTCTTTTTTTTTTGTGAGAGCGGCTAGATTGATGGGTTTGAAAGAGGGAACATTAAAAATGTACCGAGAGCTGCGGCGTCTTCAAGTATCTCGGGAGCATAAATCTATTTGAAGAACCTACTTTTAACGATCGTTTAGTTGGGTACTATTGTTTTTACAAGAGGCACTGTTGCTCCAATTGATGGTCTCTTCTGCTTTAAAGCAGTTTTCATTTTTAATAATATTTTATATTACTGTATAAAAGTTTAACTTTAGTTTTTTACTATTTCCTTTTTATACGCTGATTCCTACGAACGGGCATCATTTTATTTACCAATGTAAATGAACCACTGCCGTGATAGAAAATTAATCAATTGGGTTGGTTAAAGCGCTTTTTAGCTAAAATTGATGTCTAAATTAAATAAAAACAATTGGAAAATTATTTTAAAAGATAAAATATCATTGCACTGAAACATTCATAGGGAAACATATGTAATTATTTGATAATGAGAAAAACTAATAACAATTTGTTTTCAACTACAAAAGTTGAGAATCGGCTAAAAACTGCTTAGCGTTTCTGCCAGGGTGGCTCGAATGAATAAACAAAATAAATACAGGTCAAGCGATACACCCAAAATCGCCGCAAATCTGGTCAACATTTTAAAAACGGTCGTTGGGAAAAAAGACATTACGAGACCGGAAAGTGTAAACCGCCCGAAATACATCCTCCCGCAACGGTTTCTCGCGTTCTCACAGTCATTAACGCGCGGGGAGAGAGAGAGAGAGAGTCCGCTCGATCCGAAAAATCAGTTCCACATGTTTTTCAGCCTGTGTGTGTGTCGTGCAGTCGCCGGCCCAGCCCTCTCCTCCTAATTTCCTCGTAAGAGACACAGGCGGGATGATCCCCTTCGGCGCCCGCGCTCTGCGTCCGAAAGAGCCTGCATCCTATACGCAAGCCAGTCGCCTTCCCAGAAACTCGGCCTCTCTCTCGGCGAGCGATACCTCCCGTAAAAGAGAAAAAAATGGAGGAGGAGAACGAAAAAAAAAAAAAAAAAAAACTGCGTAAGCGTGCCTGCGTGCGAGAAAAATGTCGATCGATATTCGTTTGTTCTCGATTACTGGAAAGAGCCCGGCGGAGTATAACCGCGGTGTGCGCGCGGGACACACGGAGGACGGCGAAATCCATCCGCGCGGCGGAGGGCGAGGAGGAGGAGGAGGATGACTCGTCGTGCGGACGGGCGATCCAATGGAATTTAAAAGTATCCGGTGTCGGTGTGTCTGCACATGCACGGTGCACGAGAAGGGTCGTCGTCGTCGTCGTCGCGTTCGGAAAAGGGACCACACGAGGAGAGAGGGAGAGAGAGAGAGAGAGGAGGGCCCTTGGAGGCTTCTGTGGGGCTTCCCTCCAAGGTTTTGTTTGCACCTGCACACTGTATATACCCTCGTGCTCTCTTGCTTCTTTTCTCTCTGCGGACCTGCTCGTGCGTGAGCGAGTGCTGCTTTCAGAATATATATCTCCGGGGATAAATAACGCGGCTCGCTTTTCTCCCCCGTATATATACACGTCGTCGGCCGCGGGAGGGAGCGAGACGGACTGCTTTGCCTTCCTTTTCCTTCTTGCTTCTTTTTTCTTTTTCTCCTTTTGTTTAAAGGGAGTGCGAAGTTTTTAGCGATGTAATTCCGATGCGCGTCGCGCCGAGGGAGGATACATATTATATATATTGGCTTCGTTTGCTCGGGGAAACGGATGGGCTTTGTGAGGACGAGGTTGGATGTTTCATCGAGCGTCGTCGGCCTTTGACGCGTGTCTGTCAGTTTTTCACGTTTTTTTACTTGCGATATATTTTTAATTAGTAAGCTAGTAATAGTGCAGGTTAATGAATCGTTTTTAAAGTAAATAGGAAGTGATTGAATTGAATGTAAGATTTTATAAAACTGCCTGATATATAAATGCTTACACAAAGAAAAGGGAAATGCGTAAATAACTATTTAAAATACATTGTGTAGTATAAGCTAGAATCTGATATTTACGACTGATGCTTTTCACCGTAACTACTTCTCTTTTTACGTCGATTAAAATTTAAATAACAAAAACAAGTAGAAAGTCTCGCTACAAGCATTAAAATTTGAATAATGCCCATCAACTTCGACTTCGAACTCCGCTCGGCTCCCAAAGCGCAAACGACGATTTCCCCATGTCAGCGCTCGGCGGCGAAGATCAACCCCTAATAACGAAATCCTCAATCCCTCCCGAAGCCCATCAGTATATGTATAAGGCCTTAGAAAAATCGTCATCCGCAGGCGACCGGGCTTCTATAAAATCTCGAAAACGAAATCCCCCCCCACTTGCCGGGGCGCCGCGTCTATGAAACGCATCATTAATCGCGCTCTCTCTCTCTCTCTCGTATCATTGACCTTCGGCATCCCCCTTTTAATCCTCGATATCTCGCCTGCGGATCCCGGCCATTTAAATGACGAGGAGCGATCGAGCGAGGGGAGGCTGCAGCGGTAGCAGCAGCAGCATCGGCACAAAGCTCCATCCAAGGGGGGGGAGGCAGGAAGGGCGAGCGGTCGCTTAATCGGTGGAAGCGTGCGGCCGCACGCGCCGGATCGCGTCGTTCCGTTCCGCGAGCGAGGCGTGCGAGAAAGCGCGCACGTGCGCGAGAACCCCGGGGATAATTACTAAGATTCGAGGGGTGCCTCGCGCGCGCTAACAAGCCCACCCCCCTTGGGCCGTATATACGAAGTCCGCTCCGACGCCGACTAATGACGACTTTTTTCTCTCTCGTCGGGGCGCGCGGATCGCTTCGCGTTTTGGATATGTGCGACGCGGAGCTGCGCTCGGAGAGACATTTGGAAAAGTGCAAGGTCGGCTCGAGAGAAGGAGCGAAGTTTCACGAGGATCGACGACGGTGCAGATATTCCTCAAGTTTCCAGGCGAAAGCGCGATCTCTCGCGTCGCGTACGAAAAACAAAGCTGGCCAGGCGGCCGATCGGCCAGTTCCCAAGGCCTGTAAATCAATCTCCCCCCGTGAAGGCGATCTTGCAAATTTTTTCAGCGCATCGCTCTCGCCCTGTCCAGGAAGTCTTAGAAGGCAGGCGGGGGGCGAGGGCGTGATTTTTTTCCTCCTCGCCACGGCGGCGGCGACACTCGGATAACAGATTTCCAAGCCGGGTGCGAAGGGGGTTCTCGGCCCTTCCCGAAAATATTGTGTTACTTTCCATAAGAATGGCGGCTCCCCGCAGATGGCCGGCGCGTTATTGCATATGTGCGAGGAGCGCGCGGGGGGAGGAGGGGACGAGCGTTACTTACTTCTGCGCGTCTCTCTCTCGTAATTCGCCGATAAATTGTGCTCCAGGGGGGGAATGATGCGCGTGAAATGCTGGCAGGATGACTCCGGAGCGAGGCTACCGGTGTGCTTGCAGGGGGAGACGGGGGGCCGGGCTTCGATCGCTTCTGATTTTGTCAAAGGGTGCAGCAAATCGCCAGTACCGAGGCGTTAAACCGTCGCTGCGAACGATGATTTATATTCGGTTCGGTATTGAGGAGCGCGTTATTTCGGTGCTTGGCGCGCCGATTTTCCTCCCGCAAGCTGTTGTCGAGGAAAAATGCGCGTGCCTTCGTTGATCGCGGAGCGAATCGTTTGTTTGGCTCTGATTGTTTACTTAAAGCGAGAGGATGCTTGGGTTTAAAATAAATGACCGCGCTTCGGAAAATGATAGTCTTTGGAAGGCTGAAATTAATGAATACTCCGAGGCGATCGCATTATGTGATTGCTAATAGTGATTGATGATAGTTACTAATTAACTTTGTCTTGTTTGTATATTCAGTGATACTTGTCAAAAACTACTTTTTTCTCTACCCATTTCTTAGTTGTTCAAAAGTAACAATTTGGAATCATTAATAAAAATTATTGATCTAAAATATGACAAAAAGTATATATTTATTATCCTAACGTATATAATTTCGCATTTTAAACATTCCCGTGCAAGCATCAACGCCCACTCACAATTGAGAATCGAATCACTGAAAAGCGTCGTTTCACAGTCGAAGCTAGAAAATATTTACATTGCTTCCGCGTAAAAGCACTCCAATCAGAAACTATAAAAAAAAAAAAAAAAACAGCCCCGCGTCGCCCTCTCGCAGGCCATTCTTAAATTTCTCCAGACATTCAAAGGGAACAAACGCATCGTCCGCGCAAAGAGCGCTCACGGGGCGGCGCGCAAAGAGAGCAAAAAACCAAAAAGCGAGAGGCCGCAACAAAAAGCCGAGCGCAGAAGTAAGAAGAATTTGGCTGCGCGGCGCTCAAAAGAGCCATCGTTAATTTCGCGAGCGGCTCGCAAACCTTTGAAGCCTCTCCCAGTGGAGAGAGAGAGAAGCTTCGCGCGAGAAAAGCATCATCAACATCAGCGGCAGCAGTGCGGCTCTCTCTTCTTTCTCCTCCTCCTCCTTCTCCGGGCGCATTCAACAACCGCGTTAAAGAAGAAAACACGCGAGTCGCAGGCGCCGTTGTGCTTGCATAATGGCCCGTGTAATCAGAGGCGAGTATTCCGAACCCCCTCGACATTTTTTTCCTCTCCGGGGAGAAACCAAGAGAGAGAGAGAGAGAGAGAGAGACGCACATACACACACACAATGGCATTGTTCACCGCGTCGCGCAAAACAAAGTAGAGAGAGAGAGAGAGAGCCGCCGCGCGCGGCAATACTTTAATGCTCGCGACAGATCTCATCACTTAGAGTGGCTGCACGCGACAAAGGCGCGCGCGCGCGCGGGGACGTGCGTTTTCGAAGGCGCGCTGTTCCCTTTTTTATTTCTCTCTCTCTCTCTCTTTCTCTCCTCCCTCCTTTCAAAGCAAAAAAGACTCCGCGACGCGCCCCGCGCGCTCGACCTTCCTGAAACATTCGTCGCCGCGCGCGCTTCCGACAATGAGCTGCTCCTTGGCTTTTTCCTAAAGGATATAATACACATCGTGAGAAACGCCGTCCGAGCGGATGACGATGATGATGATTTTTGCGAGCGCGGGGAGAGCCGAAAGCGAACAATCGCGCAGCGAAGAGGTGTGGAAGAGCACCGCGAGCCGCCCGCCCATAATATCGGTGAGAGGGAAGCGAGAGAGAGAGAGAGAGAGAGAGCTGACGCAACAATGCCTGTATATACGAGCCGAGAGGGGTATATTTTTGCCGCGTGCCATCGATGAGAAGCTAAATTGTTTATTGCCTTCGTTGCGAAACGACGGATATTTTCGAGGCGGCGGCTGTATACGGGCGCTAAGAGTCTACAAGCTGCACTTTGTCGCTTTTTAAAGGGAGTCTGGCATATCGGCCGTACGGCGAAATTCACATTGTTATATGTACGTACGCTCTCCCAAAGAAAGGCTATTTGTTCGCGGTTCGAAGAGAACGATATGATTTATGCCGAAGCGCGATGCATAATTCAAATCCTCCTCAATCCATAAGAGTTTAACCATTTTCCCTCGCGTTAAAGAATATCGAACCTTCGGCCGCGCAAAAAAAGGCTGCCGCCGCGCGGCCCAAACGAAATATTAATAATCCAGAGTGTGCAGTGCGCCTCTCTCGTGAAAGTACCACGTCGGCCGCGTACCCACGTATACACGCCAGCCGCCCGCGGCCGCTTCTTTAGGGCCACCGCGCGCGGGGAAAGGCTAAAAGTTCATCCCGAGCGAGAAGGTGGCTCTGCGGAATCCCTGTTACGCAACTCGCCCCGGCGCGCTCTTGCACAATTGGCGCTCCTCTCACTTTGTATGCAGATCCCGGCGAGATGCGCGCGCGGAGAGCGACCTCCCGCGCGCGCACTCCCGCGCGTCTGCCCCGGGGGCGAATAACGCGGCCTCTCGCAAGTGCACGGCACACCGCGTGCAGGAGGAAGCGAACGGTACCGAGCGGTCCGCTGCCGCGTGTACGCGAATAAAAGAGAGGGAGGCTGAACTCTCGCGAAGAGGCTCGCGGGACGATAGGTCACGGGAACTCTCTCTCTATCTCTCTCTCTCTCTCTCCCTCTTCGGCGGAGTAGGAAGTCTGGAAGCCGGCGCTGCCGCTTTTTAGAGGCGCTGCCGACCTGGTGAACCGAGCGCCGAAGCAACGGTACCCACGACTAGCGTGTCTTCAACACATACGACATAGGATTCTCGGGAACGAGGAAGAGCCGCGCCGGCCCGTTATCCTCTCTGGCACAGTTCTCTCCTCTCTCTCTCTCTCTCTCTCTCTGTGCCCGCGAGCCTCGGAGAGCGGAAGGGAACGAGGAAGCGAGAGGAAGGACTACTTGTGCGCTCTTGCCTCCTTCTTCTGCGCCGCGGAGAGCAACAATGCTGATGCTGTTTTCGTTCTTTGTTTTCGCACGCCTGGCACGGAGGATGATCGAGTGTGCTTGGCTCGAGTAGGCAGCCGCTATCTGCCTTTCTGGCTTGTTTCCGCGGCCACGGATCAGCGAGGGAGTCGAAAGGAAATTTTGATTTCTCAGCGCCGAGATTATCTTCTAACGTTATGAGCATAAGGTTTATTTATCGCGTCGTTTTTTTTTATTACGATAAACCGAACGAAACGCCTGGCAAGATTCGCTCTTGTGACATTGCGGAAAACCACGCGCAATTTGCGCGAAAGTGCCGCGGGGAATATAAACTCGTCGCAAAAAGCCCTCATTATCGATTTAAAAGAGAAAAAAAAAAAAATGACTTTCTTGCGAGTAAATTTCCCTGCACTTGCTCCATCGCAGTATTTATTCATCGCGTAAGAAGTGGAGCCGCGGCGCTGCTAAAAGTTCAAACGAAAATGTAAAATCAGAATTACAAAAGCATTGCACAATGGGCATTGCGCGCGCGCAAATGCCCAGCGCTCGCGGAAAAACCCGATTATAAAATAGCCTAAACGCGATGGAAAACGGCCAAGTCGAAAGGAAGTCGATAAAACGGTTAGCGTCCGCTCTTAACAAACCGCGGCGAATTTCTCTTTCGCTCGTAAAAAAAGGCGCGAAATTTCAAATTCATAGGCATGAGCAAATTCGTATGACCCTTTTTCCTCTCGCGCCCGGAATGTGCGTACGAATAATTCACCCAGTTCTCAAGGCGTCTCTTCGCAGGCGGCGCTCGGATTTTCGTTTTTTTTTCCTCCGAGCACTGCAATATAACGACTCGAGCAGTTTGCGGCTTACCTTACTGTTTGGTCTACGTCTCGGTAAAAACCGCATAAAAGTGTTATGTTGACAGAGGGCCTGAAAATGAGCAAGTTGCCGGAGATGTCGAATGCTTTTCAGGTTCTTGATGGGTTGAAGTTTCCTTTTCTACTCTTTCGTGTACACTTATTATGTTGATGTCGAAGAGTCGAGATGACTTTATAGCTAATAAAATTAATATTTTTTGATAAATAATCTAGAACGATCAATGCACATAATATCTTAAAATACATTTATTGCCTTTAATAAGATGAATCAACAATTAACAAACGAATAAATCTTATCTTAAAAACAAATAACATCCATTCGAAAAACTGTCAAAAACCGCATAAAATACATCCTCTCTTTGCTCTCGCTCTCGCGGCGAAGCGCAAAGAAAATCCTCTGTGCTTTATCGAAGAAAAGCTCTGTGCCGGTCACACCTGCCCGGCGACGAGAACTCACTTCCGCCCAAAGAACGAGTCCTCGTCTCCGGCGGCACGCACGAGCATGCTATCGGCCGCTTATCGAGATGCACGTGCCGGCATGCATCGCCTTCCTGCCGATGCTCCTGATTACTCTCCGAGATCCGATGAGCTCTCCTATCGTCGGGAAAACTCTTACAAAGCTGCGGACAATAGTCCGTGGAAACAAGTCGATGCTCAAAAATGTAAATTGCTCTAAATATATAGTAATAGCAATGCCGTAAAAATATATATAGAAAGAATTTACACGTAGAATTCGGTTTTCGCGCTGATCTCCTGCTGGGCAGCCTCGTGGTCCCATTGAATCATGCACTGAAATGGTGATTACGTATAAGATTTGATTGTTTTGAGAAAAAAGTAAGCGGTCGCTGGACGACTTACCCCGTCCATGTCGTTGTCGATCTCCTTGGCTTGTTTTTCGTGATTGATTTTAAGCTTCTCCATTTCGCGACCCTGCTTTATGGCAATATTTTTCCGCTCGTCCATGAATTTCTTTATGTTATTCGCCTTCTTCTCTTTGAGCCTTCTGTCCTTGTCTCCCTTCGTCTTCAAAGCTTTGTCGTTCATTACTTCCTTGGCAGTCTCGGCCGATACTTTCGCTTGATTGGCGTTCATTTCCTTCATTTCCCTAAATAATCAAAACAAGCCTGTTAGTAAGATATTTTAATCAAAACAGGAATCAATTAATCGAACTATAGTTATTCCTGAAAAACGTATATTGTACTGACGCGGCATGCTTGGCCTCCATCATCTTAATCTGCTGGACCTGGACGGCGGGTATACAAGCTTTGATCTCCTCCCGGGATGACTGCAGCTGGGTCTTCTGCAGCTCCCACTCTTCCTTGCGGTGCTTCTCCATCATCTGCGACCACTGCTGGGTCTGCTCACTAACGAGTTTCTTCACGGCGGGGTCGTTAATGAGCGCGTTCTTACTGAGAAAGAGAGGAGCCACGAGTTATTAGCCTGATTTTTCGACACCTTTACCGGAACGACTTACTCCTTGCCCTTGGCGAGCTTCTCGATCGCGCTGATGTGGTTCTTCTGCATCGTTTGCCGCTCCTTCTGGTGCTTCTTCTTCAGGCCGTCCAGCTCTTTCACGATCTTCTTGCTGAGCTTGCAGGCTTTTTCTCGGCGGAGGTTCACGTAGACACAGGGAGGTATCTTCCACTGCTCCTCTGCAAGATTCAATCGTCGATTTGGCACTTACTGTGATTTCGCAAAGAGGGAAACTTAACAGAAATAGAATTGCATAGAATTCTGAAAACCGCGAATCGATAATGAAAGGCAAGCATAAATTATCTCGTTTGCAAAGGTTTCTATTGTGGCGTTGAATTGACAATACGTCGGGGCGTAGAAAAAAAAATGACGCCACATTGCGTGCATGCGGTATAAGCGCGAAGAGTGCGAACCTTTCTTTTTTCTCTCCTCCTCCTCCTTTTTCTTGGCCTCAGTCTTGGCGTCGGTCTGCTCGATACCGAGTCCCTTCATGGCCTCATCTCGTTTTTCTGCTCCCTTAGTGAATGCTCCCGGATCCGACAGCATCGCCATGAAATCTGAAAGCAGGAACACCTTGATACGCCGCGGAACTCTTTCTCCGCGCAGTACTTTTCTCCGAGCTCTTTAAAACTCCTTCCGCGAATTTATTTCAAAACGAGCGGAGGACCTTTCTTAGTCGTGCAATTATAGTTATTTTTTTCAATCGTACATGCTCGATTTCGGTAACTGTAAAGGATCGTTTTGACGTACCTCCGAAACCGTCAGGAACGTAAATCGACAGCTCGATGTTACAGAAGAGCATAGGCAGAGCCATTGGAAAATTGGCCTCAGTCTTGAGAGAAATGTGCCGGTAGCCAGCTTGCAAACCGTCCAGAGGTAGAATCCTTTGTCCGAGCAGTTTTCCGCTTTCTTCATACACGCCTGCGGAGGGGCAGAGAACACAGAAAATTAGTAAAAAGTGCCGAGAGGCGCACTTCCAGTTTTCAATGAGCTTACCGAATCGGAGTACCGCCAAGTCGGGCAGCACGACTTTTCGGAAAACAAAAGGATCCTCGTTGTAGACGGGGTTTAAACCGTTCGCCGGAATCATTCGAGTTTTGAATTCTTTCTTAATGGTGTCGGCCGGCAACCCGTACATGTCCACTTCGACGTACGTGCCCACTTTTTTGTCAGACAAGAACTGACCAGCTATCACCTACGTCAATCATTTTCTACGTACATTACGTGTCTCAACAACAGGTATTACAAAGAAATCCCGTAATTGACAATTTATAGCTGGCATACCCGGACGGAGCAGGTAGCCGTGATGACGCCATCCACGCCCTCGGAGAAGGGATCGAAGCTTCGATCGGGTCGCCGCATGAAATCAGGCTTGAGCAAGTAGCCGGTACAATTGTTGTACTCGAACTTTCCCTGATTAAGCTGCATAGGCAGATCGGGCGTCTGGAAGTTGAGCGCCACCATCTGACAGCCCGCGTTCCAGAATACCTATACGAACAAAAAAGGGCGCGTCTCTTTTTCTCGATCCTCTCTGGTGCAAATCTATTCCCG
This sequence comes from Ormyrus nitidulus, assembly GCA_900474335.1. NCBI lineage: Eukaryota > Metazoa > Arthropoda > Insecta > Hymenoptera > Ormyridae > Ormyrus > Ormyrus nitidulus. The sequence continues at coordinate 12,119 of UCOL01001060.1, forward strand.
GGCCGTATAATCGAATTATGTAGCAGCTCTCGGCGTCGTCGCGACCCCGAGAGGACGTCGAACCCCGATATAATTAATAATAAAAATTGCGCCGATAAATGAATTCGCATCGAGCGCGTTGCCCGCGCGAATGTTTTAAAGCCGAGACGATTTGTATAAGTATTTGTTGAAAGATGCATGAACCTGCGGCATGTAATTGGAAGAGTCGACTCGGGTTCCCTTCGGGTAGATTCTGCTCATTTGACGTTTGTTGTAGTTGACGAATTCGACGGCCGATGTTTTCAGGTAATTCAGCGCCGCCGTTTCCGAGAACGACGACATGTTGTGATGGATGTTCTTCTCTGAAAAGTTCATTGCGTGCGATAATTCAAAACATAACCTCATCCAGCTCTTATTTAATTTTTCAGCTTACTTTCAGCATGATCCCAGCTCTGAAACTTGACGGGCTGGGCATAGTTGATCATGGAGGAGAGCAGCGGATGGCAGGAGGTCGCGGATCCGGTGTAAGCCGGCGCCTGCGCGGCGTCGCCGCCCTCTGCCCCGGGTTCGCCTGGGGCCCCCGGAGGCGGCGCCTCTGCTGGCGGCGCTTCCTGCAATTGTGCGACGGAATTTAAAAGGATCGCCGTCGAGGTGTCGTCTGCCAGGTGGCGCGACTAATATAATATACCTTCGGCTGGTCGGCCGGCGGGGCGCTCGCGTCCTCGACGACCTCGTCCTTCGCCTCGAATTTACCCGAGAGGAAGAGCTCCAGCTCGACCTTCTCCACCTCCGGCTTCAGACGCTTGTTCTTGATCAGGATCTTACGCTTCAAGGCGCTGGGCGGCGGTAGTGGATGACCCTCCACGTACAGCTGCGATAGAATTTACAGGTACAATTTGAAGTCTAATTTCGTATGCGCAGTCGCCGTAGATTATACATAAACGTACCGGGTAATCCGGCAAGGCCTCTTTCTGTAGCAAATCGCCAAAGATCTCGTCGAAATACTTGGCCATCTTGTACTGGTTCGACATGCAGAGATGGTTCTCGATACTGAGAATAACCGGGTAATCCGAAGTGACGAAGGCGCAATCCCTGATGGCCATTAGCGCATCCTTGAACAGAATGTCGGTGCACATGGCTTTTCCGTGAGTGATGATTATCTCGTCCTCCGGCTTCTTGCCGTCCCAGCAATCCAACTCGACGCACCTATAGAAGCACAATAAGCGCCGGTCGATCAACCGGCGAATCTCGCTTTTCCAGCGGGGGAAACTATATGTATATATACCTGCAGCCGGCGAGAAGCGTTTGCCGGTACATTTCGACGCTGCTCTTCGCGCCGACTTGCTTGCCGCTCAGATACGTGTTGTGGCTCGAGTTGATGTAGTAATGCGAGAGCGGCTGGTCCATGTCCATCCACTCGTCCAGCTTGTCCAAGAAGACCGGCGCGTTCTCGTCCGACATCAGGTACCGAATGAAGCCGTCTTTGCTCATTTTCTCTGCGGCAAGAGAGCATATCTTTTAATACATTCGCTAAAAAAAATGCAGAGCTCGAGAGCTTCAGAGGCGAGCTTACTCGCAGCTTTGGCCTTCTCGTCGGTCTCGTAATCGTTGATGATCTCCGTGCATCTTTTCTCGTCGTACAAAGGATACAAGATCTCGTTGAGCCTCGGATCTCGCTGCTTCTCGTTCATGAACTGAACCAGTTGGTCCAGATTTATGAATTCCTGCTTTCCCTTCGTTCTGAAAAAGAAAATGGCGATTTTTGCCGTAAATTTGAAATTCTCATCGTCGCTTTGTTTTATACCTACATGGATCCGAAAAGCTCCTCTATGTCGTTTCTCGGGCAGATTTTGAAGTAGAGCGAGTAGAATTTTTCAAAGGTAAAGGCTTCCGGCTCTATTTTGTCGTTCTAACGTTACGAGCAATAGTTAGTTATTGAGAGGCGGAGTTTAAAATTGCAATCGATATAAATACTCACTTTGCCGTCGGGTAAGCCGAGCTCCTTCAGGCCTTGGTACACGAGCTTTTCGGTCTTTCCCGAAGCGAAAGTCTTTGTGATCACTTTGACTGGAACCTTACCCTTCGGATCGACTTGGAAGCTCAATTTCATCCAACTGGAAATTGTACGGAAAATTCATCGGCGATTATCGCGGGAGAAAATCATTATGTGGTGTATTATATGCGGTAATGTGATTTTCAAAATTTGCCTACTGTTTCATTAGCTGAGTCGTCGGGCAAACGTTACTTCCTTTCGCGTTGTGAGTGACGAATCGCAATCCGGCTTGCCAATCCTGAACGTTGCGAAAAATTAGCGTAATTGGCGCGATAATCTTTTGTGCAAATATGTATATTCAGTGATGATTACAATATACGTACTTTTGCCGTTTGTGCGTCCGGGCAAACGAAGTGCATGTAATTGATATTCGTGTAATCTATGCCCGAACATACCACTATTGTCTTCTCATCTATTTGGTCCGCGTTGCCGTGTTTGCTCAATTTACCGAGTAATTTCGAATCCTGGAATACCAAAATTTGCACGATTAAGTTTTAGATGCGGATAATTGTACAGCAAAACAAATTGGGCGAAAGAAACCTTTGGCGCTCCTCCTCCGTAACGAATATCGCTCACTTGAGCGAGTTCTATCACGTCGCCATCCTGTTTTGAAAAAAAAAGAGAAATGTTAAAGTCGAGCGACAATCGAATAATGTTAAAAAAAAACATTCTTTTGCAATGTTTCGAACGAGTTTCTTGACCTCGTCGCTATAAGAATTCAACTCTTCTACTTTTGCTTTCACGATACGTATAAACAGCCACGAAAAGCAACGAGAAAATGAAAAACCGCAAAATATTCTCGCGCAAATTTTTCATTCAAATATAAGTGAGGTCATATACCTTGCCCTCGCTCTTCCAATAAAGGAAAAAGCCGTATTTATCGACTTTGCAGAGGCAGCCCGGCTCGAACTCGACATTTTCCTTCTCTTCCTTGAACCTGTCGAAAGTCGTGCCGTTCAGCAGGAGGGCCGGCGTTTCCCGCTGCCAATTAAACTCGAACTTCTTCGTCATTTTTTGTTTTTTTTTCTTTAAAGGGGAAGCTTCGCCGAGGCTCGCACATTCGCGACTGGCCGCTCTTCTTTCTTGGGGCAGAGCTGCAGCTAAGAGAAACTCAATTAAGAGCAATCCAATTTTTTCAGATTTGAGAGCCAAGTTGCACAAGTTAATGCGCCTCTGCGTGCACCTGCACGTGACTTTTTTCTATACTTGACACTCTGAAACCCTACTGCAGCTCGAAGGTCAAGGTTTCGAGCGGTTTGTTACCTGTGCCCCGTCAACTCTTTCTTCTACTTGTTTTTTTTATTTACAAAGCATATATAGGTGAAAATGCCTTAATAGTAAGTTAAGAGCACGTAAAGAAGTACAGAATTTTGAAATTAACCATTAATTGAATTGTTGCTTCCTTGCAAAGGCAAGCTTTGGAACAGTGATGAAGAAAGTGTTTGAGACAAAAAAGCTTAGAGGCATTTTTTAAGACTTTTGCTGCAAAAATCCCCCAATTTTGAGAAAATTGTTTTCGTGCGTAAGATCTCCCTAATATTTTCTTCGTTTTTGAGAAGGCTTCCAAATCTAAAAACATTTTTTTCTAATTTGTTGATTTTCTTCCGTGACTAATAGTTTATTAAGAAAAACATCTCATTTTTTTTATTTAATTTATACTCCGAAAATATTTAATTAATACGCAGAGTGCCTCAGACCACTCATCCACCTCTTACGATATCTAGAATATCTAACGAAATGAAAAATTCAGAGCCTCCTAATGGATTATGCCGGATCGATTGGAGGTATTTTCAACTTCCGGCTCTCATCGGAAATGACCTATTCAGAACCGGAAGTCAGTTTTTTTAATAGAATACTTTTTTTATGGATTTCGATTCTGCGCCGAAAAAGAAGAAACTTTTGTTAAATACATTTTTTTCTGAATCGTGTCGTTTCGATTACCTACAGATTGGTAGCGATTTATTTTTATTAATTGAATCTGCAGATCTTTTTTACCTATAATTCTGTAGAAATTCAAAATCCTTTTCTAAATTAAAATTTTTGTAATCTATCATAAATTTATCACATTACGTTGTATATATTTCTGAGTTTCTTTAGAAACATTACGCAATTGCACGATTTGGTTTCTAATGCTAATTAGCTTCTGATGATTTTTGGCGATTTTTTAAGAATAACAAATGATTGTTTTCAAAGCACACTTTTCTCACAATTTAAAAAAAAGTCTTTTTTTTTTTAATTGATTGAAAAAGTTTATATATTTGACAAACAATAGAAATTTGTAAAAACAAACCACTCGAATTTTTTCTTTGTTCATCTGTTTTTCCTAGATAAGCAAATCCTTTAAACTTTAATTTTTACATAAAACGTTTAAACATAAATATTCAAATGTTGACAATTAAATAGTTTTCAAATAAACGCGCCTGGCAAAACGCCAAAACTCGTTAACCAATAAGCGGCGTCCTTTAAACAAGACTTCATAATCAGTCCGCGCCCAAGCTCCCGACTGGAGATAGTCCGCAGCAGCAGAAATCTCAAACTCGTCCACGTCTCCGATTGGCCAATTATCAACTGGCGCGCGCAAATCGACAGGAAACCGAAGAAAGAGAAGGAGTCATCCACCATCTTCCCCTTCTGGCAAGTTCCTCACCGGCGAGTAGTGAACCACGCGGTCGGCATATATTCTCGTAAAAGCTCTGCAGTAAAGAAGGACAGAATGAACGGCATCGCCAGGAATGTGCTGAGGCTACCAGGCCTCAAGAATCTCGTAGCGGCGCCGGCCAAGATCAACGTGCAGAGCAGCGCCAGAGCACTCTGGTCCACCGTCCAGCAGCAACCCAGCCTCGTGTCCTCCAGCGCCAAAGACTTCGCCAAGAGCCACAGGCATCCCTGCGGCTGTGGTTCCTGCAGATTCGCACATACCAAAGGTATATATACCCTCTTTCTCTTTTGTTTTTGCAATATTTCTTGTAGTGATGAAACACGTGACTATATGTAGATACTATTTGCTTTGCAGCCGAAAAGGAACTTGTGGAGTTCCTGGCCGAGGAAATCGTTGCCGAGAAGAAGGCACTGAAACTCAAAACCATTCCCACTGAGCTCGAGGGTTTCAAAGTTTCCCTTGATGGTGCTGAAGTTACTCTTCAGAGGAAGCAAGGAGAGGAAACGTGAGTGGGGATCGGAAAGGAGTATTTGTTGCTTTTGCTTGGTAATTTAATGATGGTTACTTTGCAGAATCACAATAACTTTTAATGTCAACCATACAGTAGACACAGAAACAGAGCCAGAGATAGATCCTAGAGATGATAAACCTGAAATCGGTGAGATGAAAAGCAAACCTAACTTTGAGATTGACATCAAGAGAGGAAATCAGACTTTGTCGTTCTCGTGTTCCTTTAACAATGAGGCTGGAGCTTCTGGAGCAGATGACGCTTACAGTAAGTACAACGTAATAAAACAAGCAATTCCAAAGCGTTGAGTACAGTCTGATACTTCAAGTGTTCATTCTGATAATTTACCTTTGGAACATTAATACATTTTTACAAAATGTGCCTAATTTTGTAATAAAGAAGGTATTATGTAAAAATGTAACATTTTGCATTGAAGAAAAATTTGTTTAACTTTATTTTTCTCCAGTTGTTAATAGTTAAAAATTGTTTGTTACAGATGACATTTTTGGTATTGATGAAATCACACTCTATGAAGGTCAGCATACAGAAAATGTATATGCTGTTGGCGGAGAAGTTATTGATGGGGTAGGCTTCATAAATTATAATTTACATCTATTATAATATTTATGATTGATCAACTATAATTTTGTTTACAGTACTTGTACGACCTTCTCATGAACTACTTAGAAGAAAAAGGTATTTCTAATGATTTTGCAGAAAAGTTAACTGAATTAAGTACAAGTTACGAACACACAGCATACATTGGTCTGTTAGAAGGTCTCTCCAAGTTCACCGCCAAATAAATTTTTTTTAATATAGCTTTGATACTTAGAATGTAAATCTGTACCCCTACGATTAGAATTTTAAGCGTTGTTAATAAAATACTATTACAAAATGATACTTATGTATCTATTTTAAAATAAATATTAAGTTTCCAATTTAATTGTCCTTAGTAAGTTTGTAAGTCTACATTCAAAGTAATAATTATTAAATACATGTTTACAGACTAGTAAATTTATATTAAAAATCTATAAAAGGATAAATCAGTACACACTTATACAACATAAATTACTTACATTAGATTAACAAATTATCTAAAAAGGAAATGCAGCATTAAGATTTAATCTCACGCGAAATATATATATATATGTATATATATATATATATGTGTATAAAATTATTAAAAAAAATCTTTTAAAGTTAACAGTATTCAATACATAATATTTAGATTGGGTTTCACAATTAAGAGATCAATACAATCAAAACAATAGGATAACATTTCGAATGGTAAAAATATCTGTACAAGTAAATAAAAAGTTTAATTGACAGTCAAGTTCTGAAGTCTTGAAGCCACAGCATTGCTAATTTGTTCACTATTTGGATTTGGTTCAGATGCTTTCATATGTGTGACAGTGGATTGACTTGAACGATTACAGCTCTTTTTGTGAATGAACCAATGCAACCTTTGACATTCTCTATCACAATATTGAACCATTTTGCATTTGCTACATTTTTTTGTTGCCTTTTCTTCACCACATGTTACACAAATCTGAATATTGTCATTAAATCCACGTTGTCCATTAATAGCTGCAGAAATCACTGATATTGCAGCAGGTGGGTCTGAGCTGGCTAAAGTAGCAACCATTTGACGAAAAATAGCCCTTGTTCTGTAAGGAAATTCTCTTACTGTTTCTCTTAAAAACAGTTCTTGGAATTCTAGTATTCCATCACTTTTACATTTTAAAAACTTTTTAATAAGCAGCTCCACAACATCTGATTTCTTTTCTTCAGTTTTCTCTTCTGTTGTTTTTTCCTTGTCATTTTTCTCAGCTTTCATAGCTTCTTGTCTCTTTTGGCATTTAATTACTTCAGCTATTACACAACTAAGATAATGATATTTGAAAGCCATTATTTCATTAGTTTCTGTACCTCTGGTCATTTCTCTATGGCGCATTGCTTCAAGAACCTTTTGAATCTATGCAAAAAATTTATAATTGGTTTTTATTTTACTGCAGAAAAAAACTACTTATCTTATTCTTTATTTCTTTGTTACTTACCATTGGTAAATGCTCCATTAATCCTGGATATTTTTGTAAATTTAAAATTACTCTAACAGGATGAACATTGACTTGCATAATGAAAGAATGAAAGGAATCTGCTAAATGTGGATATAACATTGGTTCTGTTTGTAAACCCTGTGGTTTTATATAATAAGATATATCTGCCTTTGGAATAAAATTATTGATTGTTATCACACAGCTATGGTTGCCAACAAATGCAGCCATTTGAGCAGCGGTTCTACCCACACTATTTACTGCATTCATTTTTGCTCCATATGAAAGCAAAAGATGGCATAAATCTGCATTACCGCTCAAAGCAGCAAAATGTAATGCTGTGTAATTATGCTCATGTTGACAATCATTTACATCAGCACCCTACGATAAAGAATAAAGAATTCAATACAAGTTATAAAAGAAGAAGGGTACAATAAGAGATTCAACTTACATGATCAATAAGCATCTGTGCAATTTCTTTATTTCCTTTAAAGCAAGCATGGTGTAATGGACTCATACTATTTTCGTCAACAGAATGCACTATGTCTTTGTTTGCAGCCAAAAGAGATTTTAACTCATCCACCTTATTGTTAGTGATTTTATCAAAAATTTCTTTAAGGTCAGATGTTTTGGCTGCTTCTGCCATTTTTGTAAAAAAATATTCTCCAAGGAATAACTTATACTCAGAAAATTCGAATTAACAAAAGGTTAATCTGCCGCGGAAAAGTAGTTTGTTAAAAGGATAAAAGAAACTTGTGTTATCAATTGGCGATTTAAGCTTCAAAGTGGTCCAAAACGGAAGCTCTTAAAAAATACTCGCAAAGGGTTTGCAAAAATAGAAAACAAAATTCTGCAATCACAACAACGACCCACTGAAAAATCGACTGTGCGTAAACAACTATTATTTTTGTGGCAGATGATGGAGCTTATTCTGCTATCAGACGCCTCGTTTAAAACTCCATTTTCACCAAACTCGTACAACCAAAGCTCCAATCCTACAAGATGGGTTCTATCAAGTCCAAATCCAATTCCGCATAATATCAAACTCTTCTGTTAACTTATTGTAAATGAGCAAATCTTGCTAAAAGCAGCATATAAAAATACACATAAATAAATTCCGCAATAAGGCCATAATAATCTCGTAGCGTATTTAGCAGATAAAAATATAAACATCCGGAGCGAGATAGTGAGTGGTTTCATGAAAATATACCTTGAGCTATTATCAAGGCGCCAAAGGATAGTGCACAAACCGAAAAGGTTGATGAGCTTGAGCGTTACTTAAAAAAAAACAGTGTTCGATGATCGAGGAAGTAATTTCGCGAAGTAGAGCTCAGAATCGAGCATGAGTTCGGCAGCAACGGATAGTCCGGCTTCGCCAGATGTGGCCATGGTCGAGGATCGAGAAGAGAGCAGTCAGGACGAGAGCGTCCATAACCTCACAGTTACGGACAGGACGCTCGTGAATTTTGACGGAACTCTCGCACCTGGAGATGCTTCCGACGGCTTCGTTCTTCTCGACGAAGAGCTCGACAGATCTCAAACATCTATATGCGTCGATACCGATAAAGATGTTCTATCTGTATGCGTCGATACCGATAAAGATGTTGAACCGATTTTCAAAGTGCTCTTTAGAGACTCTACAGTATTTCAGTGAGAATTCTTTTTTGATCACAATTTTTTGCATTATTTTCTCAACAATATTAAAGTATAATCTTTCGATAAATTTTAGGAAATACCAACAGAAAATAGAAGGTTTCCTGAGGGAACTACTGTTACAAGCAAAATGTGAGAAAGAAAGCATTAGATCTACAACAAAGAATTTAGCACTTGAAATATATGATTCCAAAGGTATTTTGAAAAATTTCTCTGATGGTGAATGTTCTAATGAGCAGCTTACACAACATCAGTCTAACGACTTTCTTTTCACCGTTGATACCGAGCCAAAATTAAAAGATGATCTTGACATTCCTATGTATGGGAAGGTGTGAATTCAATATGAAAATTGCTACAAAATTATCTCAGATTATCTCAAAGTTAATTAACATTCCTTATTTTTTAGAAATTCAATAAAGCTCTTGAGAAACCTGAGAGTAAAAATGAAAATGTCAAAGAAGACTTGGGTCCAAAAATGACATGTTTTAATTGCTTAGGAAATCACAGTTTGCGAGACTGCAATCAACCTCGTAATTATAACGCTATAAATAAAAATAGAAAACAGCATGCTGCTAAAAGGGGATCTACTAGTGTTAGGTATCATTTAGATGATGACCAAAAGTTTGGACACTTCATCCCTGGTCAAATAAGTCCAAATTTAAGAAAAGCTCTAGGTATAAAAGAAAATGAACTGCCAAAGCATATTTATAGGTAAACATTTATTTTGAGAATTGAAAGCTGTTTATTATCTAATTGCAAAAATTATTTTTTAATAAATCTTAATGATATTTATTCAAAGAATGAGGATACTTGGCTACCCACCAGGTTGGTTAGAAGAAGCTAGATTACAGCACTCTGGCCTAACATTGTTTAATTCTGAAGGGCAAATTGATCATGGTTCTGATGAAGAAGGTGAAATTGTTTGTCCTGGGGATAAAGACAAATATGACATTAAGAAAATTATTGACTTTCCTGGATTTAACATTTTACCTCCTCACGGAACTCGAGAGGTAAGCTAAAGATTCTTGTATAATTTTTTATAATAAAATTTAAAAAAAGTTTAAATAACATTTTAAAAATTTTCTGCTTAGGATTACAAGGGTTACTGGGGTTCAGAAATACAAGAACAATACAGCAAAACTACAATGTTATCTTATTTAAGTAGTAAAAAAACTGATGATGGATATAAAAGAAAAAAATTACCGCATCAAGGCAATTTAAAGCTCACAACTGATGTAAATCCTGGAGAAATGGATATTGACATTGTTGAAGGTAATTGCAAGCAATTTCTATTAAACATGCTTATATACAAACATATTTTCGTATTTGCTTAAATTCGTATTTATTTTTTCTGTATTACTTAGAAACCCCAGTGGAATGTTTACCTGTAAAAGATTTATTTATACCTCCATTACCTAAAGACGATTCTGACCCACCACCTCCTCCTCCACCAGAGGCTTTACCAGCTGAAGATTCAGACAGTCCATCTCAAGAAGAAATTTCAATGCAGTCTAACGTAAGTTCAAAAAATATATACATGTTGTAAAATATCTGTTTAAAAGATACTGTAAAAGCATAATTAATTTCAAATTTTCTCTTTTTAGGAGGGTAGCACAGCACCATCATCGAGAGATGGATCACCGTCACTATACGATTTAGAACGTGCAAAGAAGGAAATCCTGGCTGCATTGGATGAACGTAGTTTGGGAAGTCAGTCAGATTCAAGTGGACTGAAGCAAGATTCTTCGAAGAATGAAATAATGAATTTAGTTCCAGAATCGCCGAAAACTAAAGTACCTGAATCAGAAGAACCTGAATCAATCTCTTGCAAAGTTGATGTAAATAACATAACTCCGAAAAATAGTCCTAAATCTAACATTGGATCTGGTCATAAATCAGTAATATCAAAACACTTAGGCACTCCAATATTAATAAGTCAGTCACCTTACAGAAGATTACCTGCTTCAGAAAAATTTTCAAAAGATATTTGTGATGTAATTAATTTCGAAAACTTGCCAGATTCAACCGGCAAATATGATCAAATGTCGGAACTACTGCAAAAAGTTCGAACTAGAGTAACAGAAATACAAAAAGAATGACAATTTAAATTGTAAAATTTTTGTAATATATGTAAGACATAGTTCTTTTTCTTTAAAAAGAAGAAGGAAACATTGATTTTATCTTAATGATAAATTTCTATTATAAAAATAAAATAAACGAAATGTTTTTGCAAGTTAATATCATTTTGTAATAAAAATATTTTTACAAATTTTTTATACTTACAAGAATTGAAATATTAATAAATTTATTTGAATTACCCCTTGATTAATAAGAAATTAAAACAATAATTTTAAAGTTCAATAAACTATTAATTAAAAAACAATTTCTCAGTTTTTTTAATTGTTTGTTTAAAAAGATTTTAATTTGATTCCGCTGACGGCTACATACGATATTGGTAAAAAAAATGATAATGCTGCTGCTGGTCTCTGCTGTCAAAGTGTTTACTTCTTAAACAATTCCTTGCCAATTTCAAGATTATTTAGTAATCATCATCAGGGCAATTTCATTTAACGATGATGATAACAGTGTCACAATTCGACTAGTTATCGACAAGGTCCTACAGCCCTTAGGGGGAGAGGAATTGTTTAAGAAAGAAACATTTTGACAGCAAAGACCAGTAGCAGCATTTTTATTATTATTTGTTTATGTTTAAATTATCATCTGTACAGTACCATAAAAATGGTTTATGCTTTAATATGTTAATTTATTTTTGCAATATCAATATCAATATTAATATCAATATCCCTATTTTTTTTTTCGTATAAAATAAATTTCAAATTAAAATTATTTTATACATTGATATTAAAAATTAATGTAATATTGAAAGAAAGATACGTCTTAGGACGTAATACGTATAATAAGCAAAACATTTTTCATAAAAATACATTTTCATGTTTTTTGTATAAAATTATAAATCACTTTATACAACTAATGCAGATACATAGCTAACATTTTTATTGATAATATAAGAATTCTAAACAATTTTTTTAATAGTCAAAAAGTTTTAAAATCAATGAATATTGACAGTTTATTGTCGTTTCTTATAGTACACGCTAAAAATAATATTTATAAATTCAAGAACTCGGTATTCAAAACGCGACATGATAGTATTTTTTCTAATAAATCATTCGCTTGGTGTTTCAAAACTTGAATGTTACATTCAGTCTCAAAGAAGGCTTCTGCCAACTTTGGTAGTAAAATTTGTACATTTTAACAGTAAATATGATAAAGGCAAATTTCGAACGAAATTCTATAAAACTGTTCTTACCTTCTTAGCAGTACCCATTTTACAATTATTAACCTTGCTACCAAACCTTAACGAATTTAACGTTTCATTATAAGATTCATCAAGAGGCGAAATATTTAAAAGCATAAGTGTTTTAGAATTGCCTCCCAAAGAAGGCATAAGTAAATGAGTAAGCTTCGAATTCCGGTATGGTACGTGATCGTGTTTTTGAAGTAATGCTAGAATAACGTGTCCTAAGTTGGCTAGAGACTTATTAATATTTTTCGTTTCTTGAACTCGTACGGCTTCTTCATTTTTCAACCGCTCAGAACCAGCTAAATCTACCAAATTCAAATTTCCTATAGAAACTTCTTGTTTGCCTTTATGAGTACCTATTAATCGTATTCTTGCTACAGAATGAGATCGTGATGATCTACAACGATAATAAAATTTAAGTATAGAATCTGATTTTTATTGTAAAAGAAAAATAAATAACAAAATTAATATTTTACCGTTCGTTAGATTGAGTTGCTGCCATAGCTCGATTTTCTTGAGCAATTAGAAGACACTGATGTAATTCTTCAGGGCTGTTGATCTCTTGTACTAAAAGATTACTAACATACAGATCAGTTCCTTTGCTATCTGCCATTCTTATATCGTGAGATTTTCGAGTATTATCAAGAAGGTCTACTATTTGTTCATTGTAAATTTCAAGAAAACTTGCTTCTATTTTGTACTCCCATCCAAGCAATTCAAAACGTCTCATCTCAGCAAATATATGTTTTACCTAACAATTTAAGATGAAAATTTATTATATATTTATAATTATACTAAATCTAATTACTACTAAAATTCAAAAGCGTTCATACACACCGTCCTAGGAATCATGCCTTCATTTTCAGTACCAGGAATACCTTCCATTGTATAAGTTTTACCAGAGCCAGTTTGACCATATGCAAATACACATACGTTATAACCTTCAAGTGCAGATTGTACCAGCATTGATAATTCTTCAAAAATGTCTGCTTGAGAAGCATTTGGTGAAAATACTTTATCAAAGGTAAAATCTTGACGTTGTACTTTTAACTTGTTGCTGCTATCTTCCACTTTTCCAACTTCAAGAGTACACTCATCAAGATAGTTAATAAGATAGGTACTGAAAATATCAAATTAACATCAAAAATATGTTTCTATAAATATTAAATTAATTTATTCAATAATAAAAATTATCCTTCAACATACCTTTTGGCATCTTCTTTTGGAATTTTTGGTCTTACTCTGCAAAAAACTCTAATATTTCCTTTTAACTCTTGGATAGCATTATGTAAATATCTTCTTTCCCTATCTAAATCTTGTACCAAAACACGTAAATCTTTGTTTTCTGTTTCCAATTTTGTTATCTTTTCTGTACTTGTTTTTTCTTGGCTATCTAACTTTTCTTTTAATTGTTCTATTAAATCACTTTTTTCTTTTAAATCACTTTCATTGTGTTTTAAAGTTTCAGATATTTTTTCTTGCAGATCCTTTGATTCTTGTAAATCTTTAGTCAAAGTTTCATTTTCTTTTTGAAATTTGTCATTTTCTGTTTTTAAAATTTCAACTTCCTTAAATAATTTGTTTGCTTTTACTTCCATTTCTTCAGCTTTTATTCTATTGCTACTTTCACTCTCTCTAAGGCTAACAATTTCATCTTGTATATCATTTAATTGTGATGAAACTTCTCTATGCTTTGACTTTAAAGTATTTAATTCTTTACTTGTATATTCTAATCGTCCTTTTAAATCCCATTTACTTGGTTTTTGACTTGCTGCAGGTTTTGCAGCAATGGTAGGTGCTGATTTTAATTTATTAGCTATAGGACCCACTGTTGTTGCAGGTCGAACAGGTCTAATTTGTGCTTTCATTGTTGTTTTTAAATTTGCCCTCTTTGGTTCTACTACATTATTGCTAAGAGCTGGTCGTTTTTGCACACCTTTAGTAACAGTATTAACACTTGTTTTTGAACTTATTGAATCTATTGTTTTTGCTCTAGACAACGGTTCCTTATTCTCATCTACCGCTGGCAAATTAAGGTGCGTTGCACTCACGTTTTTCGACTTACTTTGTGAAGCTTCCATAATATTTGAAGTATCACTAGTGCTATTAGAAGTTGACTTCAAAGAACTAATCGTTGTAGGACCAGTTACTGTTCTAGCAGGTACTTTAAATTGAAAATTTAATTTTGGAAGACGAGACTCCATCTAAAAAAAAGGAATTATATAAAAATTAAGAACTTGCATTTTAACAAATCTTCATTTCAATAATTACCGTGGGAAATAAAGCTATATATTTTTGTATATTTTCTCAAGTATCACTCAATATCTTTATCTAAAACAATATAATAAAAATTCTATTTAAAAATGCACAAATTAATAGTATATCTGTAACTTAAAATCTATAGATAATCAAGAAAAACAAGAAGAAAGTCTTATTAAAGAAGTGTAAACAAAAGTTTGGGCCACATAAAAGTATCCAATATTTATAAGCATAATATTCTAGTTACACTATTTTATCTCATCCTTATAGTAATTATCTAATTACTATCTAGTAATGATAAAATAACGTATTTTTAAGGTGGCATTTGCCACTGAAAGAAAAACAAAAGCCGACACCAACCTCTTTTTCGGCGTTTGTGCACAGATCTTTATCCGTCAAAGAAAAAACGGATATCCTTGGCTCCCAACACAATAAATTCTTTCACCAATTCGAGAAATTACGAAAATTCATTTTCAATAATAGTTCTTTCGAATTATCAAGCGCTTACATATACCGCCGACTCGCGTTTCGGTGCCCGAAATGCCGCCACCGAGAAACGACAGTTGATGCATGCGAACGTTAGAAGTTTTGAATTCCAATTCAAGTTTTGGCGTGTCTGAAAATCGCAAGGCGGGAACCAATCCACTCTCTCTGCGGTCGGTCACGTGGACTAATATGGAAACCGTCGCCATTCATTTTCAAATAAGTAATTTGCAATATGTTTTCAGATTTGGTATAAACAATTTGGCAATAAAGAATTGATATTTTTGTAAGAATAAAAATGTTAAAATTCGTTTGAAAACTTAGTTTATTGTGAACCATTTATTCTGTATCATATAGTCAAATGTCAAGGTGTGTTTTCAATTATAGTTCATTCATGATTTAAGTGGTGTTATAATTATTTAAAAGCATGCTGGATTTAAATTTTATATCTATAATAATTGACGCTCAAATAAGATAACTTTTGCTTTTTTCTTCCAAATAAAAATTTGATTGTTTTAAAGTTAGATTAAAGTGTAATCTACATAACCCGGGAAATTGATTAATACATTTAAACTATAAAAAAATTTAAGCTCTAAGTTATCAATTTTTTAAAATAAATTTTAAAATAACAGATATGCAGGGAAATTATTGGATTTTATTTTTCAAAAGCCAAATTTTAGAGAAACTGTCCCTTTTGGAAAAGTCCTTGATCTCTACAAAACACATTTTTAGCATCAGGCTGCACATTCCACAGCAGTCGCCGAGATTTCCGAGCAAGCCACCCTCTTACTAGACTTACACTCACACAGGTCGCAGAGAGAAAACAGAGGTCGCACACATGCGCACGAGAATTTCACGCACACAAGAACAACCGAGAGCTCAACCGAACCTGAGTCGTACAAGTGTATTGGACTGCAGAGTCAACACGCGAAAGCCGAGGGAAGTAAGTAGTCGAGACGGGTGTAAATCGAGGAAGGAAGAACAGAGTTGCCGAGCGCCGTTACCGACAAAAAAAACTATAGCTAAATAGGAATAAGAGTGAACAGTGAGCTGTGGCTGGCAGAGACTCGAAGCGAGGCGGTGGATAAACCTGTGGGTCGCGGAAACAGTAGCCAAGGATGTTGTCCACTGTTCAGCTACGCGGATCGTTGAATGAAAAAGCGTACGGCAAATCAGTCGTTGGTCAGCGGCATCGCAGCAAGTTTCATTGTTGACAGGCTAGCAAGTAAGTGATATATACCGCCTTCCTCGATCCTCATACCTAGCCGTGTTCGGGCGCGTGTTTCCGCGACTATAATACGATCGCATCGCGCGCCGCCGAGTTCCCTCTCGCTTCCTCTCTCCTCCCGCGCCGTTCGTTCGTGACTCTCCTCGCGGTTCGCAGGTACACGAGTGCTTTTTAATTCGTGCTTTGAGCGAACGGACGAGAGAAGAAGAAATCGAGAGGACTCGTTTGGGGTCGAGCAAGGGTTCGATTGTTTTTTTTTTAAGGCCAACGCACTTTCTCTTGTGGAACTCGAAAGATTCGAGGAAATTTTGTGCGCGTGTTGCTTCGCAATTTTTGCGAGGTTATGTCGTCGCGGACACTCTTGAAATCGAACTGGATCAGCTGCCCACAACCGATGACTTTCGATCGTTGGCTAGCTTCTACAAATTGTTCCGACGTTATGTAGTCTGAGAATTCCTGAAAATTCTTCAGAATTTATTTGTAATGAGCCTTCACGGTCGTTGAAAAACAAGTATTGTTGAGACTCCTGAAAAACAAGTATTGTTGAGAGTGAAGGCCTCCTCTTGTACAAAAACTCAAATTTAAAGTGTAGTGGTAATGAAAAGACTCAGTTTTGAGATTTATCAGTGTACTTTTAATCACTGAAGACTGATTTAAGATATAAAATACGTAAAAGAACCATAGTAACTATGCAGCTTACAATTAGGATGAAATGAAAGGCCTCTGCTTTTGTACACTTTTAGGTGAGATTTATATACTTAGAAATACAATGTATGATTAAAAATAGTAGAACATTGTATTTAAAAGTTGATTGAACTAGTAGTTCTGTATGCAAATATAAAATATTCAAAGCAAGAGGGTTGGGGTATTGTTGCTGTTTCCTTAGAATGTATCAGATGATTTAGCTTAATTTTATTGACTATTGTTTTAATTAATTTTATTTAATATTGTTTTTAACTTAGTAGATTAATTAAATTTTTCTGTCATCAGGTTAAGATTGCTGATACCCAAAGTAGAAGACAATGATTTAAATGGAACGCTGTATTTCAACATTCTCACAGCAGCAACAATTCCCTATTAACTTGGTCACTACTGAAAAGTGCAAAATTGTTTACATGTGCATTGGATCAAGTGCTAAGTACTATGGCACAATACTTTAATGTAGTAACCAATGCAAATGGTACATTTACAATTGAAGACTTGCCACAACTATGCATTGATGGACAGAGTGTTCAGTTTGTTGTTGAGGAAAACAATGCTGTTGTACCAGACAATACTCAACACACAATATTTTCAAAATCTTCTATAAACTTAGGGGGTCATGTTGCAACAACTCAATTGGAAGGGTAATTTAATACTATGTCCAAATTTATAATTACTTTTAATTTCTGTTTACTAAATGAAGATTTAAAAATGAATTTTATTGTTGAAACTGAATACAGTAGAAGAATGTATGCAACAAGCTTGTCTTGACTTATTTAAAAAAAAAATCTAGCAATATGCCTGTTTTGGTTTCTAGATATCCATTTATTTCTTCACTATTTTTATAAGTGAGTTGTTCTTACTTAATATAATAAAAAATATCATTTTAGATTTTATAAAATTTAAGTCTTAATATTATGTTGACATTTAGTGATAGATAGTTTATTATTAAATAACATTTAAGTTTTATTAAAATTGCTACTAATCATTAGTTCAATAAGACATTTTTTTACAATCTTTATGATTTTGTAAATATTTGTGTAGTTTTGTAAATGTTTAATTAATTATTTATAAAATTTTTATATATTATTTACTCATCTCACAATGCTTTTAAACTGCAGCTTCAAATACATATTTTGTTCTTTTTTTCAGACAAAGTGTATATATAATAAAAACAAATGATCCACCTATTCAAAGTATATGTAAGGGAGATTCTGCAAGTCCTAGTAATAGTAAAGGTAATTGTTACTCGAATAATCTATAAAAGTATTCTTTAATATTTATACATAAAATATGTATTGCATTTAAAGATAAGTAAATAATATCAAGAAATTATTTTCAAGGGTCTAAAGAACAATTAAATGTATGTTATGCACAACCTCAAGCAGATTGGATAAGTACACAAGAAAATAATGAGTCTTTTGAACTGGTTATAAAAAAAGATTCAGCACCTGTAAAAAGTTTTGTAACTAACACTCCGAGAAACCAGCAACAAGTTATCATTGTATGTACCAAAACGTTTTTCATGCATAATATTTTCAAGCTATTATAAGTTCTATTTGATCATTAATGTATCTTTTATATAGGCTCAAGTTCCAACTTCTAATGTTGTAATACAAACTGCACCAGACAAAACACCTACTCGATTGATTCCTGTTACCAAAAGACAATCTGTAGGTGGAGCCACTACTGGAATTACAAGGACTATACAAAATCCAAACTCTCAAACTGGAAAGGTGGGGAAAATGAGACGTACTTCTCTTGGTAATCCAAATGTATCTTTGACCTCACGTTCACGCGCATCTACAAGTGGAGTAAGTACAAACTCGTTGGTAACACCTCCAAGAGTACCACAAGCACGAGCTCCAATTCACATAGATACATCGCAAAGAAACTCTGTACCTGCGACAAAAAATTCACTTCAAGAAGTAGGTCATTTAAGCGAAAGAATAAAACAACAAGCTAATTTAAAACAGAGGCAACAAAATAATGAACAACGACAGATACAAAGGCAACAACAGGCAGTAGTAGCTTTACAACCAGTGACTAACTCAACGCGACCTGTTCAGCCAGTACAAGCTGTTCCAAGACAAAGAGCAATGGGACAATTATTAAGTTCAAACCAACAGCAGCAACAACAGCAGCAGCAACAACAACAACAACAACAACAACAACAACAACAACAACAACAACTGCAACAACAACTGCAGCAGCAGCAACAACAACTGCAGCAGCAACAACAACAGCAACAGCAACTATTACTCAGACAACAGGCAGCACAAGCACAACAAAGTAGACAGATACAGACCTCTACAATGACTGAAGAAGTAGAGGAACCCATGGAAGTTGAATCTTGTAATAATAGTGAATTAAATTCTCCAGAGGAATGTGATGAAGAGAGTTCCAGTGAAAGTTACGCATATTTTCAAAAAGAAATAGATGATCCTCGCACAGCAATTGTGCAACACCATATTACTGGAAATGAAGCGAGAATGCTTTTGGTTTTAGAAGATAAACAAAGATTAATCATTTTTAATATACCTAAAGATGATTGCACAGTGGAAGATCTTTTAGAGCAGGTAAAGATAAATCATCTATATACTTTTCATATTCGGAAAATAATTTTAAAAAGAAATACAAAAAATAATTATGGTCAATTTTGTATTAGGTGAATATATTCTCTCCAGAAAAACCTATTGTATCTTTGGTTTCGGATCCTGCTCTTAAAATAAATTATATTGTTGATTTTACACAACCAAGAAGAGGGATTCAAGAAGAAGAAGAACAAGTGGAAAGTGAACAGACGGCTGCTGTTACTGCCGTCACAGAAGCACAAACGCCGTAAGTATTTATGCTTGTGCAATTTAATATTTATCAAATAAAAAGGGCGTGCTGTTCACGCACATAAAAATTGTACACGTAAACATTGGGCACAATTAAAACGTGTACAATACTTATTTGCATGAACAAACCAATGACGTAAAAAGTAGTATTTTCAATTAATTAAAAATTTTACATTTAAGGGTCAAAACCGTTAATTCAAGTGGTCCAACGACACCTACAGCAGGAATAAGTCAAAGGGTATGTATTATATATTTAAATAGATTTTTTAATTTTAGCATCATCTTCCCTTATAGTTATATACTTACTGTATTTTAAGTAATGGGTTGAAAAAAATTTTTCTATTATTTTATATGCAATCATCATTCTAATATTATTTATAGTTTTATATATATAAATATTGCATTTACTTCAACAGATTATGACCGATTAATTAAGTACCTCAACATTTTTTTTTTTTCATTTCTTTTTTTAATGCTATGCATAATTATCATGACAAATTTTTTATTTTTATCAATGAGCAGTACAATTTTCTGAAAGAATTGTAAAAAACTTTTATTTATTAGGGTAAAATATAAGGTACTTATATTCATACAAAAGTCAGATTAAAAACATTTTATTAATATACCACTTCCTGAAAAATAGTACTCAAACCTTTTACTGCAAGTACACCTTGAGAACATTTTCATTTGAATTTGCACTAACTAGTTAATTTAATCGCACGCTTTTCATCACCATAAATTGATGTTAGCATAGTTATCTATTTATTGAATAGATCTTAATTAAGTAAGGTGTGATTTTAATCTTTCATAGTTTTTTAAGATTTGTTGATTGTCAATTTGTATAACAATGACATTTTTGATAACTTTTGTGTGAAAATAGGTACCCAAGTATATCAAGGGAATGCTGGCTGTGTGTTCATTTTGTGGAATGAGTGCAGCAGATTTCAACTATTGCATGAGATGTAAAAGAAAATTACCAGAAAACGTAAAAGCAATACCTATTTCCCCTTGTGCATCAACTAAAAGGGAAAGCACTGTGTCTACAGAAGTAAGGATTTTTCAATTAATAATTCTTTAAAAAAACTATTTCAAATTTTTTTAAAAATAATAGCCTAAAAATTGTCATGTTAAAATTACGTATAGCATTTTTTATAAATAGTACTTTTAATATAAAAAATGAATTCTAAAAATTTGAATTCTAGACATTTTATAAAAAAGCTGAACCAAGTTCAAAAGCAGACCGAGAGACCGTTGCAAGAAGAGGTCGAGGAAGGGGACGAGGTACCGTGACTAGAACAAGACAAATTAAAGAGCCAGGTAAAAATCGTTTTATTAGGGCAATATGACAGGCATCATTATTTACATACCAACATTTGAATTTCCTAAGTTATTTTGTTTCACTTTTAAAAATATATCCTTGCATAAAAGGACACTACAAAGTGATATACAGAAAAGTTATAAAATTAGATTGAAAGACTTAGGAATCTGCAATTGTCAATAACTCGTCTTTTTTTTAAGACAAATTCAAATAACAATTACTAACTTTGTTTATTTCTTATAGAGTGTTTAACCATATCTTCAGACGAAGAAGATGATAATAGAAAAAAGAAATTAGGAAGTGTTAAGGAAACTAATCCAGTTAACACCTCAAACTCAGAAGAATACGACACGATTCTTGAAAAAGAACCTATTATTACAAATATTCCTTTGACTCACGTAACAAACAGTCAAAATCCTCCTAGTAAGTTTTTAACATTCATTTAAACATTTTTTAATTGAAATATTAAATTTAAATATTAATTTATTTATTATAAATCGCAGGCGGGACCAGAGAAGATACCTTGCCAGAAGTTGTAAGTCATTTAAGCACACTCTTAAATTGCAGAACTGTAAGAATAGGATCCTATAAATTTGCCCCAACTAACAATATTCTCGTATCATCAAGTGGCTTAAAACTGGAAGTACCACTTTTAGAAGACGGTATACATTTAATCTACTTTAATGTTATATTTTCATTAAATCGCCAGTTAATAATTTTTTCTTTTGACAGCTCGATCATTTATCACCGTTGACATCAAATTCGAAAATTTAGTAAAAGTTTTGATACATTTTTCTAAAACAATGCCAGTTTTATTTTTTTATACAAATGTAGCCACTGGTTTGATGATAAGAGATTTATTGGGAATGCAAGATCCTAAAGGAGATTACTTTGATCCTGCTGGAAAAGGTATAGACATTATAACACTTAACATATATTTATATTAAAATCATATAAAAAACTGAAAACAAAATTTTAATGAATAATCTAGATCAGACACATAAAAGGATAACGCTTCTTCCTGAAAGAATTTCGGATGAATCAAAAGCGGTACTAAAAGAATTGTATAACCCAATATTCGAAGAGTTAAATGCAAAAGAAGCTAATGATATTCTTGTCAAGGCATCGCCTAAAAATGTAAGTTTATGTTTTTGTAAAAACTATATATTTTCTGCTTACCCGCTATATTATAAATATATTATTTTTCATAGAAGACGCAACTACAAGTTATGACAAGGAAGCAGGCGTCAGCTTCGTCTAGTAATGCCAATTCAAATGGTGTCATACAAACGTAAGTTACTGTTTTTAAAAGTTTGATTTAAAATAATTTTTATATTAAGCAAATAAATTATTGACTTTTTAAATCGTTTACAGAATTACTGTTTATCCTCCTCCACCGGCCAAAGGTGGAATAGCTATAAATACGGAAGATTTTATATGTCTAGCCGAGGATCAATTTTTAAACGATGTTATTATAGATTTCTATTTGAAATATTTAACCTTAGAAGTTTTATCACCGGATGATCACAATAGGACTCACGTATTTAGTTCATATTTTTATAAACGATTGACAAGTCCACATACTCAAGCAGTAGAAAATACGGAAAATCTTTCTCCAGCTGCTAAACGTCATGCGAGAGTCCAAAAGTGGACGAAAAACGTTAATATATTTGAAAAAGATTTTGTTATTATTCCCATAAACGAGCAGTAAGTATATTGCGATAAATTTATTTTAAAATTATTTAAAGATCTAAATTTCTAAATCTAAATTTTACTTTTAGTGCACATTGGTTTTTGGCTATTATTTGTTTTCCTGGCTTAGTTGGTGTAGTTGCACCAAAAGTTGAAGTAAAATCTGAAAATCAAAAAGCAACAGAAAAAAAGAAAAAAGACTCTAAAGCTTTGACTATCGGTAGTACAACTATTACACCAGTGAGTACTATAACACTTGACACAAATGATGATGGCTCAGAGAGAGATGAAGCCGAAGGCGACGATGATGAAATGGAAACTGACAGCGACGACGAGGTAAACTATTCTTTTATATTTATAAAATAATTTATTATAATTTCTCAATTTTGATTTAGGATGAATCTGAGACAAAACCAAGTACTGAACCAGTTGAAAAACCTACCTGTCAAACGCTGCAAAATAAAGAAGTAATAAAAGTGTAAGTTTATTTGACCAAATTTATTATAAGTATAAATCGATTTTATAAGATTTAAAAAATTGTAAATTATTAAATTAATCAAAAATAGAAATATATTTTATTATCTTTTATCTATTTTTAGTCCTTGCATATTAATATTTGATTCACTTGCTGGAGCAAGTAGAGTAAATGTAGTAGCAACACTAAGGGATTACTTAAGTTGTGAGCATCAAGCGAAGATGGGGACTACAAAGGTTTTCACGAAAGATACTATAAAAGGTGCCTGTCCAAAAGTTCCCCAGCAGTCCAATTTCACTGACTGTGGATTGTATGTTTTACAATACGTAGAAAGCTTTTTCCAGGTGAGTAAAAATTTGCTTTATTTAGTTGCTAGTGCTAAAATTCATAATCTAATCAAAAATATTTTAGACTCCGATCACGGACTACACATTACCGATTAAAACATTGAAAACGTGGTTTGAAGAAATCGTTGTTACGCGTAAAAGAGAAGAAATAGCGGAATTGTTAACTGAGTTGGTGAACAATACTAAAAAAGACAAAACCATTAATTTGCCTACTTTAACTTTCCCAACGCAAAATGGAAAGTTGAAGCCAAAATCCGAAAATCAAGTAGAAACGAAAGCGTCAAAGATAGAGTCTGAAAAAAAGAAATCCGTTGAAGCAGGAGAAAATAAATCAAGTGTTGCAACTTCTACAACAGAGACTGTTGAAAGCAATACAGATACATCAAGTAAAACTGTAACTTCTCAAACGACCATTCCTCAAGCTTCAAATCAAATTTCAAGCACAACAGATGGTAATTTAACTGTGCATAAAGAGGCGGCGGCAACGACGACAACTGCTAAGTACGTGTCAAATAATCAATTAGTATTGAATGGAATAATTGTATTTTTAAAATAATTAATGTTTAACTCTAGGTCAACTACTGACACCATGGCATTCTTAAAAACTAAGCGAATACCTAGGCTACAGAAACCCTGCGACAACCAGGAGGACAAGCAGGTTGCCAAAAAACATAAGGGAGAGTCCTTTGATTCCTGTAAATAAGTGTTATATTTTTTTTTATAATGATGAATGCTAATTATGATTAGTCACTACTCGTAAAAAAGAATTCTTTAAGTACACTATGTAGTTCTTATTGTAAGGTTAATAAAATAAGATGGATGATGTCTATAATTATCGATCATTTCTTTTCCTTATAAACAAATAATCGAGTAAAAAAATTGAATTAATGTTTGTGTTTAAGATTTGTATAAAAATATATAGCATTCTTTCATTATATGTTATAAAATTATTTTCTTAAATTAAGGATGAGAGAGGCTTAAATGAATTAAAATTAAAGGATTATTTTTCATTAGTTTATTTAACATCATTTTTGGATGCACAGACAAATATTTACGTAGTAATTTTGAGATCAAACAAAATAGTCATAATACTTCTTGTTCAGACTTTATACTTTTATTAAATAGTTAGCATTTATGAATAGTTTATCTTAGAAAATTTTAATTTTTTTTTTAATTATCTTTGTCGGTTTCAAAAATTCAAACCAAAATTACAATAAAAAAATGACAAGTCATAAAAAAAGAAATATCAAAACTATTTCATCTTTCGTCAATTAATTTTTCCCTAATTGAGATATTTCATAGAAAATCAGATCTTATTACACATTTAAACTTCTAGCTTACTTTAAAACTCTGCTTTCAAAGCCAAACTTTCCTTACACAAGAATGTTTTCTACTATACAACGTAATAATAATAATAAATTCTTATTCTTCTATGCAAATAGAATGTATATACAAACAGTAATGCAGATAATACAGATTTGAAGAAATTTTAATGTAAATCTAATAATTAATATCTTCAACCGTTACCGTAATTATTTATAGACATAAAAAGAATACAACAACAAAAACATTTTGGCCCCTGTTAAAGTTTTACGTTGAACATTTGAATAGTTATTTAGAATAAATCAAAAGAAAAGTATGGTATAGCAGAGAAAGAACAAATATCTTCCAATCTCAAAAGTATTTAAAAACTCTACAGCTTAAGATGACCAGCCTTAAGCCATAGATTATCCTTAATAAACTGCTGGGGGCGTTGGCGGCTCACTGTCAGAATCCTACAAAACAGTAAAAGGATAATTAAGAGTCTGTTAATGTGTGCTAAATTCGTATGAATTTTATTTATTTTACTTACTGAATCGCTGTCTCTGCTTTTAGTCTCACTTTGCCTCAATGAGTTAGGTCTGAAAATATACAGCAATAAAACCATTATGGAAAATCCGATTATCATCATAAAATCGCAATCATTTGGAGCATTTCCCGGACTTGGCACTAATAAAATAAAAGCGAAAATTAGTCAAAGACATAGAAAAATAATTAGAAATTATTTAACAGTGAAAAAATACACACTTCTTTGAAGGGACAGGCATTCATGATCTGTACAGTATGCCTGTGATTGTCTCAGCTAGAATAGTAATTAGTAAATTAATTAAATATTTAAATGATTGTTTAAACGTTATCAACGATCTTTGTCGCGAGCACGACAGATTTTTTCAATTCAGCAAAAAATGCTTCCAACTGCAAGTCGGAAACATTGAGTCATAGGAAGTAAAAATTACATTACAAAATCATTACGGACTTGCAACACCGTCTTTAATCAAGATCGAGTTACAGTTACAAAATTATAAACATAAACAAATCGAAATACAGTTTTAGATGGCAACGAAAAACTTTGAAAAAATTTTTTCTGCAAACAACTAACAATATACTCACTATTGATAAAAGTCGCTGCATGACCATATCATGGTTCCAAATGCACGCGCAAGGGTCAAAATCATCTCCTCCTTCGTCACTCATGGTTACTGTGGATTTGCTGATTTTCGAACGATCTGCAATAACGAAATACCTCTGTTAAAAGCTGTTCAAAATATTGAAAGAACGAAACAAGAAACGTGTACGATAATCATTCGCTTGAAAAGACTGATAACGGCCCGTCCTCTTTATACGTGGTCGCTGAATGTGTACATTGAAACTTATATTAAAACGGTGTCCGGAACTGAATATTAGAATATTAACTTTTATCTACATGTCCATAAATGTTGATAAGAAGCCTTTGAAAGAGAGTACAATTATTAATGATAATATAAACACGCGAAAAAGCGTGTTTCCGTGAGCACAAGCTAAAGTAGTTAAAAAAGTTATTGCATAATTTTTTAGCTTAAATTCGACTTTTATCGTATACTGCAAACGTGGAAATTTCTAAACTTCTCACGATTAAGAAAAAAAAAACGCAAAAACGAAAAACAATTATCAACTGCGGAAGGCACGCAGCGCACAATCTTATCTAAATAAAATTTAAATTTATATTTCAAAGTCGAAAAATCCATTATTATAATATTTTTGTGAAATAAAGCGAAAAATTTCTAAGCATTATTTATCCAACACTGTTAAATCAATATTCTCACGGGCCAGAAAACATATTTTTAAACAGGTCCTTGCGCTCGACTTTTCATTTAAAAAATAAAAAAATTAAAAAAAAAAAAGCTGCTCCTAACAATTGAGCAAACTCAATTGGCACCAATTGAGTCCAGTTGCCGAAGCGACAATGCACATTCGATTATGTAAATAATAATGACACCAGACATCGACGATAAGATCTCGCGACGCACGTCAACAGCTGGAGTTAATGCACTCCATCAGGCGTTCGAAACCCTCCAGCTCGTCGATGCGTCAAAATAATGAAAACAAACACGGAACACACTCGAAGACCATTTGGCGAGAGGCGAAAACTCCGAGCAGCAGCAGCAGCAGCAGCAGGAGCCCAAGCCAAGCGCTGACAGCCACCGCGTTATAATCCCCGCCGTCGTCCGCAAACTCAATGGAAGCGCGATCGGCTGGGCTTTACTTTTTCTCCCTGCGAAGTCCCGAAAACGTCGAAACGGAGGCGTAACGAGCAGCTGTTAACTCGGCGCTAAAGCCCCGCGAAGCGCAGGAAACATCAGGAAATCTCGTCGCGCCCTGCGAGAGATCCAATGCGAAAATGGGTCGGCACCATTAGCGAGAATCAGTGGATGACGGGAAAGCGAAAGAGACAGAGAGAGAGAGAGAGAGAGGCTGTTGTCAAACGCGCAGAGTGAGAGAGAGAGAGAGAGAGACGTACTTACTTAGAGAGTAGCTGGGGACTGAGTGCTCGTGGCTTGGTGCTGCGTCGACTTAAATCTTCGCATGATCCGCGGAGGCGTCGGAAGGAGGAACGGCGCGCTGGCACTGCTGCATACACGTCAGTCCAGGTGGATCGGTGCGCGCTGAGAGCCACCGACACTCGGCCAGATAGACGCTCCGCGAGCAGAACCAGGGCTCTGCGAATGGTGCGCACGCCTCGCCTCGGATACAAGTCCATATTATATAGCCAGCTCGACTTTTCCGACCCCTCTCCGCGCGCGCGCGCAGATCGGCCCGCTCATTGGCTGCTCGGGCGAAGGACGCGCCGAGTTTTGAAAAGCGCGCGCGGGAACGGACCAGGCGAGCGAGGTGGCCGGCTGATTCTTTTTCGAGCGAATATTGCCCTGCAGCCCGCGGCGGGCTTGGAGTTGTTTCGGATCCGATGGCTTTTGGGAACTCTCTAAAGTAGAATAAGTGAAATTTTCACTTATTTTGAAAGTGAGTATGGTTTTCACGCATAATTAAATAAGTGAAAATATTATTTTGAAAATTAAGTACTTGAAAATTCACTTTTTTATAAGTGAAAAATAACTTTTTATAAGTGAAAATTTTGAATTTTCTCAGCCCTTACATGGTTGTCACTTATATAATAAGTGAATATTCACTTATTGCACGTGGAAGACTTTTGACATGGTGAATAAGTGCATATACACTTCGAATAAGTGAATTTTCACTTATTCTACTTTAGAAAGTAGATAGCCTCTAAAATTTGAAGATAGTGAATTGCAAGAATTACTTAACAAAGATTCCAAGCAAACAATAAGAGCTTGCAGCTCAGGTAGACGTTGTTACGTTCACTATAGTTATCTTTATAGAATTCGGAAAATTAAATTTTAAGAAAGAAGTCAGAAAACCGTTTCAGAAAAGTAGGATACATAATTTTGGTAAAGACACATGCATCTGGTAGACATGTCTTTGCAGGTCTATTTTTCTCCTTTTTCGGACTCCTACAGGTAGTTAAAAATTAGCTTTCCTTTAGTATAAATGAATTAACTTAATAATAAAATTTGTTTATAGCACTTTTTAATATTGTGCATATTTTTTTGACAAGGCGAGGATAACAATGGAACGCATGAATAAAAATTACGCCGAAAGCATCGGGGATCGAACTAGATCTATCCGGGTAAGAAGCGAGGATATCCTACCACAGGATCACTGCCACATTGTTACAAGTACTGTAATTGTTAATAACTGAAGCTGGTAACTCTGATCCGTGTATACCGGTTATCCTTTTTCCAAATCCTCACCATTCTATATTATTTTATATAAGAAAATATGTATATAAAGAGCAGAATTATTCATTACATAATGCAGTATTATATAAGTAAAAATATATTGGAAGCAATTATAAATTCTTACAAGGCCCTTATTTACTCTTTAGACAGCTGGAAAATTTTTCTGATCGGGAAATTAAGGTATTTGTATACCAAGATATAGAAGTTTAAAAAAAAAATTCTTAGCATACTTATCTATAATCTGATTACAGAAGTGATATATTGTTATAAGGTTAACTTTTATGAACTGAAAAAGAAATTAAAAAGTCAAAATTTGATGTTGTAAATAAAGATATGATTCACCAAAGAAAAAATTTTTCAAAGTAATGAATTTTTGTCATTTTTTAATTTATTTCAAATTAAAGGGGCTCATTTTACTCGCTAAACAATTATCTATGGATTCACCATGAAAACATGTTGAAATAATTAATTTTCAAAAAGCAATAAATAATTGACTTTCATTCCTTGCAAATTAATTATTTCAAACTTTTTTCATGGTGAATCTCTATATAATTGTTTAACAAGTGAAATGAGCCGTCGAAATAAATTAAATTTAACGTCGAAATAAATTAAAAAATGACAAAAATTCAATACTTTGAAAAACCTTTTCTTTGGTGAATCATATCTTTATTAACAACATCAACTTTTGACTTTTTAATTTCTTTTTCAGTTCATAAAAGTTAATACGTAATCAGATGATAGTTAAGTCTAAGAATTATTTTTTTTAAACTTTTATATCTTGGTATACAACCTTAATACAAATTTTTTATGCCCTAACTTTTCTTTCGACTACTCATATGAAGAAAAAATATTGAATATAATCAAGAAGCTAGATTGTTCTAGTGCCTAAGATCATGGCTTGCAGAATAGTGCGTCTTGGGTCGATTTCCGACTACTTTTTCAATAAAAAAGGGCATATTGTTATGTAAATAATATGAAAATGCAATTAGTGTTGCTTCAAATTGAATATTAGAAAAATCGTATACATTGAAACAGCAATGGCATCACAGATATTTTTTGAATGAATATCTGTAATTTAATAGTTGCCTTTACTAGCCCTTTTTAATTTTATTTATTATAATATATAAATAGAATACTATTTTTTAATAAAAGCAATGAGTTTATTATTACTTGTTCATCGTTAAGAATTTCTATATCGTCTTGAAATTGGTTGTTAGGTTCTTCAACATCCATAAAATCTGATGCATTTGGAAGTGCATTATCTAAATAAGGATCAATTTGTTCCTGAAATGTAAATACAATTCTATTTTACAATAGTAATTTAAAGTATACATCAAAGAGTATAATTTTAAAAATAAATATCAGAAATATAAAAATATCTTATCTATTTGCACAAAATGAAATAAAAACAATTTTTAATAAAAAGGCATTGCATATAAAAAGATGTTTCAATTTATTTTAAAATCTATTTACCTCTGCATTTACTGTTGCGGCATCATCCCTATTAATTCCATAACGATATAAGGTACTGCGTGGAATACCTTCATCCCCAATTGTAAGGTACCTTTTATATTCTGTCATTTCTTCTTGAAAATTGAAAAATTATTTAAAAAATTATTAACCCATCAAATATCAATTTGAAAATTTAAAACAAAAAATTTTGTTTTTATTTTATTTCTTTAAATTTATAATTACTTATATTCATATTTTAAATTTAATATTAACACATAACTAATGAAATTGCAAATAAGTATAGTAAATAACTTAAAATGTTTAACAGAATGTTTATAAAAAATCTGATAATTATCAAGTCTTAATAGTTTCTTTTCATTTCAATAATATAATTACTATACTAGACATTATGAAGTTGTAAGTCACTTATCCCTTCGACGAGTACATTTTTTTCTGAATACATTGTGAAAATCATAATTGATCTAAGGGTTTTCGCTCCTCAAAGGATTAAAAAGAGTGTTATTATTATCCTAAAAAAGAATATATTCTATTCTATTGTTTCTTCACCCTTATATACTTCAAATTCCATTGATATATGACATTAAACTTTCAATAGATAATTAAATTTTAATACAAAAATATGTTTTAAAATTATAATTACATTTTTTTTTAGTTTAATTATTCAAACTCATTAATATGCAGTATAGTAAATAACTAATAATACGTATTAATCAATTAAATAATCAATATATTTTTTTAGTTCTTCTAAAAAATATTTAGTTAAACTTAAAAATTACAGATAAGATATTTTTACTACTTATAAGTTATTGACAATTCATTGCAATTTCAGTATTTATGTGTTAGTAATAAATTTAATGATTAAAATAAAAACAAAATTTTAATTTGAAAGATACTGAAATTTTACTATAAATTCTACTTATTATTTTTTAAGGAAAACTATAAGGTTATAGAATATAAAAATTACAACAAAATATGTACATTTATTTTTATTCTAAAAATCACTGCTACAATAATCAGAAATTTACTTACCGTATAAAAAGTCTGCAAAAACTTTGAGAAGAAAAAAAACTGCAATCAGCCGAATAAATTTATAAGTGATTTTATTAGACTAATTATAAATCGTGAAAAAATTTTATAATAAATACAATTGTAATCAAGCCAAATAAATTTGTAACCGTTGTCGCAGCCACGAGTTTCTTTCCTTTTTTTTTGCACCAAATCTTGTTGCCTCGCGATTCGAGTGCAAC
>UCOL01001061.1:0-43586 GCA_900474335.1 Ormyrus nitidulus
ATATATCCTCTTGCCTCGACTGGTCTGCTAGCGAGCGCGATAAACCCGGCGCTACGCCACCTAGCGACCAGTCAGGTGGGCACCCAAAGGCGCCAAGGCTCTTCTCACTCTCCAAGGCCTTCCTCCAACTCCCCCACCATAAAATGCCTACAAAAGCATCTACTTAAATACTTAAATTATTAAGTTTCACTCAACTTAGATGTACATTTATAAATTCAATATTGCGTTGAATAAAAACGTTTCAGATTCGCCTGCCACGATTAATCGAAGGAGATAATAAAAAAAAATGCTTGGAATTTTCCAGCATCCCCTTTCAAACCTTTCTCATTAATTTCCGCGCGCAGCTAATTCCGCCCTATACCGTGCATACCTACTCATAAACATCATTAATCAGCGACAGCAGCCACAAAAGCGCCGAGAGCCTCAATACTCCGCTCTCGCTTTCAATACATTCTCCGGCCGCGCTTCTTTCTCTCCCTTTTTCGTCGCGCATCGCGCGGAGCGGGTCCAAGTTCAACGACACGCGAGTCGCTTTGTATCGGCCGGCGCTCTCGGCACTCGCGATCCGCATTCCGCATATTGTCAATGGACGGTATATGTACGGATCGATTTTCGCTGCAGTGCGCAAGCCGCAAGTGCCAAGCGTTTTTTAAGCGAGAACGGGGGGGGGGGGGGATATATTTCAATTCCGATCCGCGGCTCGTTTGAATTTTTTACGGGAATGGTAAGTGTTATTGTTGGTTGATTAATTGGAGAAGTTTGGGAGGGATGAGAAATGTTTCTTGAGATACTTTTACGCGGCGGAAAGTTTTGCGGGAAAGTTGGATTTACTCGACGATTTTATAAATTAAAGCTTTCTTTAGGTTTAAATAGAACGTAATAATCATATTTTTCAACGAATACGATAAAGTTCGAGGTATAGTTGGTATTTCTGTTTATACTATCTTCGTTTAATAAAGGTAATATACAAGAAAGAGATAAAATTTGGTTTATTGACAAAGAATTCCTGCTTAAGAACATTTTCTTTCTTATTTTTCCGATTGAATAACAATAAATAGCCTTAAAATTTAAAGTAACAACAAAATTCGCTCGAAAAACCTGCTTTCAAAAGTCCTCCCCTCGCGCAAAAATCCCTCAAACCCTTCGTTCTCCAAATTCCCAGCCGGCGAATCTCAAAGAACACCTTCCCCACCTCCGCGAAGCCCCCAGAATCGAGCCCGACAATTCAAATATTTCCATTCCGGCCACGAAACCCAGGGGTCCCACTTGCGACTCGGCTCGAGGAGTAAGCGATTGAAAGCGTCGGGGCCGCGCGGCATACGAACGGACGAGTCTTGCTCTCGCGAAACGCGACGGCGGGCTGACGCATATTTTTCGCGATGAAATATTTGCAGCTGGTACACCGGTCGAGGATGCGGCGGAAACTTTACCGGCGCGCGGCTCGAGTTTCAAAGGCGGGTCGCACGCTGAAAACGGTTATCGGTGAAATTTTATGCCCGCGTTTTCGTGAGAATGAAAAACAGATTGGATGCGATTCATTTGCGTAAGTTCCTCTGTATCGTGGAATATTTACAATATTTTACTACTACTATCACTTTGGCAATTAGGCCGACATACCGAAATTCAAGAGCTCGCAGCAGCCTATATATATATATATCCTCTTGCCTCTATATATATATATAATCAATATTTTCTGGGTTAAGTTCAATTTGTTTTTTTCGTGCAGCGATCGGAGTGTATACCGTATATCCGTTACGCGGGAAGTCACGCACGGGATTCGCTGCGAACGTACCTCGGTAAGAAGGCGCGCAGATGCCGCGGGGAAAAAGAAAGTGGAATTTAATTATATCGAGGATTTAACATCTGCAGTGATTCGTTGTCGAAGTAGTTGGAAAATAAATAAATGAATTAAAAGCTACACGAAGGCTTACTTCGCGCGTGAAAGAATCAAATGTTAAACATTTCTTCGGGTATCTATTCGATTAAAAGTATGTATCTCGATAAAATTTAATTTTGTGACAATTGAACGATTATTCATTGTTAATTTTCGATTGAAAATAAAACAGAAATATGCAGATTGTGTTTATTTAGCAGTTAATTAAGCCATAAAATCCATTCCATCCGGTGCACTTCACTCAAAGTGCATTAATATATACAACGTCAATATCATTATCGAT
This sequence comes from Ormyrus nitidulus, assembly GCA_900474335.1. Classification (NCBI taxonomy): domain Eukaryota; kingdom Metazoa; phylum Arthropoda; class Insecta; order Hymenoptera; family Ormyridae; genus Ormyrus; species Ormyrus nitidulus. Next base: position 2,178 of record UCOL01001061.1, read on the forward strand.
TATTTACTCAATCCAGAACGTACAATAAACAGAAAATTTTAGCTATCTACATACAACAATAAAGATATTATCAGCATTACCGTTAAGCTCCTCATTGAAATTGCATCAAAACGCGAATCGCGAATAAATAAACGACTCCCGGTGCTTTTGCGCTGCAGTTAATTAAGCAATTATACGTCTACATCATAGTGCTACAAGCATGATGAGATTGCGCCAAAATTTCCTGAAATTGTAACATCTATCAGGCTGGATGTCTGACGACACATCATACGTCTGTTTCTATTTCAACGAATTAATATTCAGCGGCGCTGATGCCTATAATTTGATTTTTCAATATCAAGCTCGAACTTCATCGGGACCGATGGATATATATGGATGCTTTATTCTGTAAATAAAAATATATCAGCTCTTATGTCGCTTATTCTCGATATCTTCGCGGGCTGTTAAATTTCTACGTAAATTGGGTTGGAAGGACGTAATATCAGCAGGATCGTAAATAAGAAAGAAGTGCGAAATAGTCATTTACGGTTTAATTAAAATTGACACATAAATAAGGCTGAATTACTAAGACTTTCCCGAAGTTTAAAAGTCCCTGAAAATTGCGGGCGTATATACACTTTATGAGTTTTCGATAACGAACCAAAAGTTTTCTAATTTATTAAAACTATTTCATTAAAGCGAAAACATAAACCGACGGTAATAACGCATTCGGAAATCTGTCCAGACAAAGGCGCGACGGAGACCTGCTTTATAAGAAGAGAAAAAAAAAAGTTGGCGAAATCTCAGAAAATCCATTTCATTATAACCGATTTCCCATCGACGCTTCTTTCTCCGTCTGAGAAATTTAAGGGTCGTACTAAAAGCTAAAGCACGCAACTCGTTTCGAACGGCTTTGACGTGCTTCCTTGGGCAAATAATTTTTATTCCGGAAAAAATTAGTTTTTGTTCGAGTTATTCCAGTTCCACTGGCTTTGTTAGAATCGCAAGTTTGATTTTCCGAAACTTGTTAGAATTCATTGTGTTAATAAATTTTCGCAGAGGAACGGTTAAGTCCAGAGTTTAAGATTTGATGCTAGACTTGTAATTGAGTCGAAATTGCAGATGGTTTTCTCGTAACGATTTGAATCAACCCCTTTCAACAAATAAATGACACGTTCTTTCGCAAAAGCTGTGAACTCTCCTAAAGAAACAGTGCATCACGATATGTTTCTCCATCTTTTTACAAAGCTACCATTTCTTCTCATAATTCCTTCCAATCGCTCAAGGACCTAAACAACATAACAAAAATCCTCGTCAAACGAACCCTCCAACCCGTCCGCGAGAAGCCATCATTTCCCCGAGCCAATGAACTTCTCCCGCAGCGCGTCCCGTCCCGAAACCCACGGGTTCAGCACCTCATTCATCGCCGCGGCGACACTTCCTCCCTCCCCCCCTCCGTCGCAATTTCCGAGCCGTCGAAAAAGGCAAGTCCCTCCGCCGGCGCGGTACACATTCGATCCCGTAACGGAGGAGCCGCGCGGCGGCTGCTCGGAGCCCGACTCGTACTACTGCCGCGCGCGCGCGGCTTTGTCTTTTATTACCAGCCGGCGGCGCCTTCGACTTTTCACCTCCCCCCGCACACCGGAGAGGAGAGAGGCGCGGGGGGCCTGTTTTTCCTTAGCGCGGGAGGCGCGGTTTAAAATATTAAGCGGACGAGGGGGCAGGTGCTGATTTCCGAGGTGTCTGGAGCTTCTTGGCGGTTTACGGCCGGGGAAGTGCGAACGAGGACGGAGTGTACTTAGGGAATGAGAAAAGTAATGGATGGGGGCCTTTTGAAGTATATTCTGGGTTTCGAGGTGCTACGAGCCGTTTTTACGAGTTTGCGTATACTGTATATCTGAAACGCTTTCTGTACTTTTGCAGTGGGTTATGCTTTGGTTGAATCGTAATTGGTTTCTTTGCGGGGTCATAATTTTAAGTAATCTTTCGTCGGTTTTTATCTGAAATTAATAACAGCGTGCAAATAGTAATTAAATTGTTAAAAAGAAAATATCTGTCAAACTGTAAAAAGCATCTGCAATATTAAAAAAAAAAAAAAAAAATACTCACGAAGTGGTACAATAATATATTACATACAAATAATTAATTGAACTTGTGAATTCGAACGCAAACGCGCATGTTTCGTTCTAAATATCTTCTTTTGCCCTTTTAAAAACTCCAATAACGAGCAACTCTTCAATTAACACGACTCTCTGTCTCTCTCTCCAAATTTCGAAAAAGCAAGACTTCCGCAAGCTTAGGCCAAAAAAAACCGCGCCCTCGCGTCGCGTAATCCCGAGTGCGGTACACGGAATCTCTTCGCTCGAGCGACGTATAATATATACGCCTCGCCCGCCGCAGCGAAACGCGCGCGGCCGGAATGCGCGCAATTAGATGCACCTAACGCGCGCGGGAAAGTGCTTGGAGCGCAAATCTCGGAGCTTATGTAGCGCAATCGTATGTATAATGGATAAAAATAAGTTAAGGCTTTCCCTCGCGTTTTATCTTAGCTCCGATTTATTTTTGGGCAACGACAAATTAATGATGAAAGAATATTTACAAAATAGACTCTGGACTCGAAGTCACGTAACCAGCTGCTTATCAGGCGTTTCATACATTCGAGAGCACAGTTTTATAGAATGTAATCGAATGATCTCCCAGATAAAAGGTATGGGACTGTGTCTTACCTACTAACCGCTCGGAACCTCTCGGCTATAAAGAAGGTATTCGATGATTGCACAGTAACAAAGTGGAGAAAGTATTTTACTTGCAAGTAGAAGCCAAGCTCGTAGCTTGCAGTTCGACGTTTTGGTTAAATTGCGAATCCCTATTAGTTGGAATTTAATACGGTCTGGCTGATGCATTTAAAATAGTGTATTTGCGGTTCAATTAACGGTCGGGTAGTAATTTTAATGTAATTCAATATACAGTTAACATAGCGTAAAGTGTATTATAATTATGAAAACAAGTTATAAAATGTATTACAATTATGTTTTCTTTCTCCGCGAAAGGCACGAGAACATATTTATTAAATCACATTGAACTTTGATCAACGTTCCTGTCCGCCCTGAAAGCAGGATACCAAAACGAAATAAGCAGATTTCTCCAGTTGACATCCGCACGAACCGAGCAATTCCGCGTCTTCTGCGACTGACGTTCCGCAAAAAAAAACTTACCGAACCTTCCTCAAATCGCGGAAATCAAATAAACATTTTCCTTTGTATTCGCCGCACGATCGACCCGACTTCCTTCGGCGATCGGGCACTTTTTCGCTTTATACGTTTGCATTATTTCTCTCCGTATTCGCAAAAACAGGGTCCGGGAATTAAGGCGTTAATATCTAAATTTTCCGGCTCCCCCGAGGATATTTATCGCAAAAAGCCATTTGAGGTATTGCCTTTTTCCGTTGAGCGTGGGATTCGGGATATATTGCTTCGAGAGAAAATCCGGCTTGAACGCGATTTGAGAATTGAATATTATTTTCGCTGCCTGATGAGGAAGGATTGGTGGAAAATAATTATGTCTTAATTGTCGGCATAGATTTGTAATTATTTTGTACTTGTGAATGAGTTGTACACTTGCGTTTAAACGAAATGGAAAAGTAGCTAAATGTTCGTATTGCAATATTTGCAGACATGCATTTACATTTTCTTTATAAATTATTAAAAATAACGTTAAAGTGCACGCTGCATTTGAAATTGTATTTAAAATTATGTAAATCGTAGCTACAAATATCTTTGTACTTCATGAATTCTGAAAAGAAAAATGTATTTTAAGAATTAAAAACGCGCATATTGTTTGAACTTAAAAAGTTACACTAAAATTATCAAAATTATTAAATTATTAATTATTAAATTATTAAATTTCGAAATTCATACTCAGGAGTGTTATATAAAATGTAAAAACGATTATCACACCGTCTTCAATCGCAATATAATTCAAGTTTAATTATTTTTACCCAAGATTTAATAATAACTTTTAACAATTCACCGACAATCGAACGAATGACGCGCCAACTTTTTCATGAGCCAAGCGCGTTATAAAAATCGCAATTCATTAAAAACAATCCTCGAGCAAACAGCTCCGCCTCGCAAAAAGCCTCGACAACCGCACACGACTTCTCGACAAAGGAGCCGCATCAATTACGCATGCCAGAGCGACGCATCGGCGGCCTTGAACTTCCAAAGGCTCGTGCGTCGCGCCGTATTCTGCAGCTCGGCGCACAAACGCGGCAGACGCGCGGCATGCACGCGCGCGAAGGCAGCGCCGGCCGTCGAACAATCGCGCTCTCGGCGTGCCGGGGCTCATTACACCGAATTCAGATCGGCGCGCGCTCAATTACGAGCATTGAGCTCCGCGTAACGAAGCCCCTGATTTGTATGCCGAACGGATGGCTCTCGTCGTGTTTTACCGGGGAAGAGTTTTCGATGCCGTCGAGGCGGGATTAGCCGCCGATCGATCGGATGACGGTGGGTGTTTGCGAGTTCGGGAAGCCTTTCTGGTCGACTGGGCTGGATTTCAATCGTGAGATAGGGACGTTTGATGTTTGGAGAGGAGCGAATTTTTTTTTTTTTTTTATTTGGTGGGCGCATTGTTTTCAGGGATTTCTTTCGGAAAATCTGGCCGAAGCAAAAGGATAGTAAATTATCTTTCTTGTAAATAAATGTAAATTCATTCTATTTAACTACAAAGTAATTAACAGAGCATTTTAGATCCACTCGCGTTACATCGTCACTTCTCTGAAATTCTGCGCAATCCAGAGCACGCGAAAATTAATCCTTCCCTTTAAGAACTGCAAATCTCGCTCACAAAAGCTGCACCGCAGTATTAACATCCTCCACCTCCTAAAGCACTCCAATCGACCACCCAGAAACGACCGGCCACTCCAACCGCTATTTCCCGGATTACCTGCCCTGCGGCCGTAGCCGAAGGCCTTTCGTTCCCTTTATCGTCCGAGTCGCAGATATATATCGAAGTGATTGCCTGCGATCGGTCGCGGCATTAAATTCGACTGCCGACACGCCTACGGCCGAGGGCAACATTAGAGGAGTGATAATCGAACTACAGTACAGCGCGGATCGAGGAGTAATCCCGGATGGAGATTCGATTTGTGCCGGCCGACCGAAACAGATTTTCCTGTCGGTGGACGGACGGCTCGAGTCGTTGCTGTCAAGTGAGAGTATTAGCTGTAATTTGGCGGGGGAAGTTTTAGACTGATAAATGATTTTCTGAGAATAGTTTAAAAAAAAAAAAATTAATTGACAGAGGAAAATTTCATTAACAGAGTGAACTAACAATAAATTAAAGCTACATTTTAATTTTAATTAAATACATATGTGAATGTGAAAAAGGCGTAATACATCTGGAGCTTAAAATTGAATAATCTATTAGTACCGATTAAAGTTTTTATTAAATGTCTGAAAAAAGTTGTAAAAACGAACGAACCTCTGCTTCTCAAGACCCCTGCTCTTTTCTACCCGAAGATTGGATCAGTATTTACTGCAAATCTGCATCGATTTTTCCCTCTGATTAAAAAGTAGTAAATGGATTTTATTATCCTTCTATCCCATCCCCATTTTCCCAAAGTCTCAAAACCAAATCATAAATCTAAAGTAAAAAATCTGGACATCAAACCGGACGACATCGACTTCACCCCCGACGTGTCCCTCCTCGCTTTCGCTTCCAACTTCGATCACCGTCGCCCGGCTGCAGGAGCCATATTAACGGCCTTCTTACCATTCGAAGCGTTTCCCAAGAGTTCGGCAATGAAAAAAGACTGCGCGGCAGGTCAACTCCATAGCAACGTCGGGCGCGCGGCCCGCGTTCATTGAAAATCCTCGCGAGTACACGGCATTCCTCCTGCGAGCCGGGAGGAATCTCCTGTCGGAGAAACTAATTCTCCGAGGCGGCGGCGGCGGCGGCGCTCGGCCGAGAGCCTCGTTTGTCGGGTGTCGGCTTGACGCCGTCCTATTATTTTTCCCCGTGAGGGCCGAGTCTTCCGATCGACCGAAATCTCTCCCGGATTCTTTGACGATCGGTGTGTGGAGAAGAGCCGCGCTTCGGCGGAGCGTTTATTTTGAGATGCAGCCTGAGACTTTGTGCTTGAGGAAGCTTGCCGAGGTAATTTTGGACGTGATGCATGCGAAAAATTTTACGTTTTGCAGAAGGTATCTTTTGTAGCTTCTGGGCGGCTGTGCGACTGGTTTGCATCACAATGGATAGCGTGGCAATTTCATGTAAAATTTTCTGCACTTTTTCAACGTATAGAATGTATAATACGGAATTATTAATAATGAAATTGAGTTGAAATAGCTTAGTTTGCACAAAATTAAAGATACTCCATTAACAATGCTGTGGGATTTAATTGCGCGGCAATAATTCTCTCTCTTTTCATTGCGAAAATAATTTATATGGTCGTAAAATTGATTATTCTATCAATTAATTAACTTTTTAGTCGTTATGACAAATTTAATTAACTTTTTTGCAAAGAAAAGCTAGTATTAACTTTTTGTCGCTCTTTCATTATCGTGTTTTCAATTGAGCATTAAATGACAATTTACTATCGCTAAAACTATTTTTATCTCCTCTATTATAACATAGAAATGCTTGTACCGAACACATTTTTCTTCAATAAGATTAAACACTTTCGTTATCTTCCACGCAATAAAAATATTTATTACAGTTACATTAGTATTTTTTCTCTCTGTAAACAGACTTTGCAATTATAAACCAACTAATCCCAATGAAAAGTTTAAATCCAATAACTTGTTATGTCCTTTGTGCTCGTAAAATTATAAAAACACACGCAGCGCTGCGAATTCTATTAAAACATAAAAAGAAAGGGAGAAATAGCGAAAAAATAATATTTCTTTTATTTGCCGGGAGAAAATTGCCAGCGGCGCGTCTGTTGCGCGAGAATAACTTGTACGGCTTGTTGCAAAGCCGATCGAGTTTATCGTCGCGTGTGTATAAAATAAACTGCACCGGTCTGTGCTTCCACTTCGTGCGGCTGCAGGCAGAAGCTAAGGTTTATTTTCGAATTAAAAGTGGAAACCGAACTCGGAAAAAAAAGAGAAATCTTCGTTCAATAAAATGGGCAAAGCTTCTATTTTTTTTAAAAGCAACTGTAGAAATGTGGATAAAAGAACATAAATGGAGTATGGAAGATAAACGTGTATTATTTATACGAGTTATTACACATAATTAGCCTCGAATTGCGTCAATAGAATGTGACTCGACGCTCGAAGCAAAACATGAAGTGTTTACACGACTGGAAATCCATATTTCCCGCTGCATTTTGACTTTTCTTATCGGAGTTCATGTTTGATTTGATGGAATATCTGGGATGATCAGTTCCAGTTAAAAACAATGAAGCTAATTATAAATAATGCAATAAATTATCAGAGAAATTATACAATATGTAATTATTGATTTTTATTCCGATCTTTACATATAGATTATTATTTGATCAACAAAAATTAAAGAGATAAAATTTGATGATTTGATTAAAAAGCATGAAAAAGCGTTATAATTCTAAATGTCACTTTTAAGAAGCGATTGCTTTAATTTTTTGAATCAAGTAAAATATTTTTAAAATGAATTTATTTAGAATCTACTTAATAATTCTTTACTTTCTTAACCTACTTTCTTTAACGATCAAAAGTAAATAGTTTATCTATAAGATATTATCACACAAATTTTCAGAATTCTTAGATCATGCAATATTCTTAAGTACCCAACTCAATAAACAAATACCCATCTTATGAATCGATGACTTACCCACAAGTATCGCAAGTAGGCACATTAAGATAATGCAGTTCACGAGCAAAAAACGCTATTTTTAACAAAATCAAAAGATAAGTACAGGAAAGTAATCTAATTTTTAAACAGAAGCCGGCCATCGATTCCGAAAAATTCGCGTCACCATATCGAGACTTCGAGTGCTTAATGTCCAGTCACTTTTCGCGAAAAGCAAAATAATCGCAGTTGACTCTTTATTAGTTTCTTATGCCGACAATCAAAGATTGATCGCCAGGCGCCGATAATCCGACGGTGATTATGGCGCCTCGTGTGTCTTTTAATAAATTATTCAAAGTCGTAAATTACCGCGGTAATGGAATCGTCGCGTCAATTGGTTAATCGCCGACTAGATAAGGAAAAGATTCGGAGATAGACTTGCATGCGATTATTTGTAGGCGTCAATTGAATGTCCATAAGAAGAAATTGGAGATATAGTATCTTACCGGGAAATAATAACTTTTTATTTGAGTTTGTTTTATTGTATTTGGCTAAGTTTATATATCGCTCATGGCATTTCAATCGGGGAGCACATATAAACTCGAGGTCTTTCGCCATTCTTTCCGGGTAAACATTTATATCTTTTTCTGTGTTTAAGTCGAGATTAAAGCGTCCTTTATCTTATTGTAAACAAATAAATTAGTTTATTTTGATGGGCGAATTGTTTGTCTGGTGCAAAAATTTTAATTCTTGTTTGTTGTACGCTGCCATTAATTATTCTTGTTCGGTTTTCAGAACGACGCGCCGTAAATTTTTTTTTAAATGAAATATGCTCTTTTCCGAAAGTAACGCTTTCAATGCAAATGCGCGAAGCGTACAAGAATCTTTATTTGGAAAATAGGTAAAGATGCTAATTTTTGTTGTAAGTTTTTGAATTACCACTATTTACGTGCACATTTTCTACGACGCGTTAACGAATTTGATTATCGGCGGGAACAAAATCCATTCTACTTTTCTTTCCCCAAAGATCTGTCATGCACTCTTTCATCCTTCAACAGTCCACCAAACAATTCCTCTTCCGAAGAAGCATCGCAAGCCACCCTGCCGTTCGCCGCAAAATCCAGAAAAAAAATCTACTCACAAACGGAAGAAGCACCATCTCTCCACTGAAAAGCTCAAGCGAACTAAAAATCCTCCCGCGACGCACACTGCACACCCTGCGGAGCTCCTCGAAGCGCGGAGGAAACGCGACAATTTGCGCGAGAGAGCCGCGGCGTCGCGCGCGGCGGACACTATTTACCCGCGAGAGAAGCGCGCCTCGCCCGGAGAGAGAGCGGCGTCACGTGCGATCGCGAGGGGCCCCCGATCGATCTGTATCACTCGGGCCTCTCGCCGATAAGGAGCGAAAATTCACCTTCAGATTAGATTGCGTTTTTCATCGGCCGCCGGGTTTTTGATATCAGGTTTTTGATATCGTTTTATTAGCTCGAGGAGGTTTGCCGAGGAATTAGCGGATGCACGCGCTGGGCACATTTGCATGAGGAGCCGCTGCAACGGCGAGTTCACATTTTTTTTTTTTTTTTTTTTGCCGCTCGCTCGCTCGCCTTGGGGAGATGGACTCTGAACTTTGACAGACTGTAGAATCTTTTCCTGGGTGTTTGGGTAGAGGAAACTTTTTTAGGAGGAGAGAGAGGCTTTCGATTCGGGATTGATAATTAATGCTTCGAGGCGAGGAGTGGCTTTTGGTGATTTACGTTTTAATGATTGACACGTTTTATTTGCGTAATAGTTTTGCGTTTCCGCAAATAAGAACGGTGTATATTTTAAAAGGGAGTTTTTTTTCTTCTTTTAGTAGGAATAGTTAATAATTTTAAAGAGATGAAATGCAGATTATGTCAACTTTGTTATAACATTTATTGAAAAACATTCAGAAATACTTGTAATCAGAGTAAACACGTGCACATAAAGAACGCAGGAAGTATAAAACCGCAAACCGTATAATCTGCAGCGAAATAAATTATCGACTTGAAAGCCATTTTTAAACTTGCATTTCTCCAAATTATCAAGTAAAAATTATCAGTAATTAAAAGCAAAAATTATCAATTGATTGACGTCGTTTATTGTTTTGACGCCTCGCAAGGAAGTGCTTACTTCCTAGGCGTCATTTTTTTTTAAAACATTTAAGCGAGCGATTTATTATTTATTAAAAAAAAATAATAATATTTATTTTTTATTTATTTCCCTTTTCAATTAAACTTGCAAGAAATTAAGGGTTTTTCAAATATTCAATTATCCAATAAAATACAATCGCCCGTCAAAACCATCTAAATTTAATTAGTCTAAACTTTATCCATATTTAACGTTGCGTCTACTATTTATCGCGAATAATATTAATTAAAAACTAGAGCTGATTACAAGGTCTTCTGCGCAAAATTGGTTATTAATTTGCTGCTAAAACTATAAGCCCGGTTAAGTATGTGTCACGAGTAATGGCAACTTTAGTGCTGTAAGCAATAAAAGAAAGAGATAAAAATAAAAATTTCAATACCCTCCGGTACGATCTCGGATATTCAAAATAACTTCCTAAAAGGGCAATAATAGTAAAAATAAATCCTTCAAATCCTTCGATAAAACTGTCGATAAATTATATATAAGACAACAATGCTCATCTCCTTCAAGCTTCCCAAAATTCCTCCGGGACAACATCGCCGTCGACCCTCCCGTCGAGCCTCGACACCACCCCGATCACAAAAAAGGAGACTCACCATTTTGTCAAAATATCCAGAATGACTCGTCGAACCGGCGCGGCCGCTACTCCCTCATGGCACACAACAACGACGACGACGACTCTCCGCAGCTGCTCTTATTATACGTATCGCGTCCGCTCTCGGCGGCGAGTAAAGAAGCCCGCGTCGACCGGCGCCGGACGTCGTTTAGGCGAGACTAACCGTCCCGGCGTCGTCGGGAGCTGCGCCTGGCTCTCTCGGCGTGTGTACATGCGCTCTATCTGCCAAGCTCCCTACTACGCTACTTGTTGCTTCGGCTCGCGCACGCGGCCGACCCGCGGAGGAGGCCGTATGTACGATAAGGATGCTGCAGAGCTGCGCCGGCGGGGCGAGGAGGCCAATTCCTGCGACGATTTTTTGGGGAGAGAGTTTCGGGGGCCGGACGTATATATCGTCGTTTTGGCCGAAAAATGGGACATGTTCGGTGCTGTTTGACTGCGTTAAGTGGTGGCGATTGCGATTGCGATTACGTTGCGGCTGTACGGATTATTGACAGTGTGCAGAACTATTTGCAAATTATTAGAGAAGTGTACACGCGACTTTTGAAAAGTAATTTTAAACATTCTAGTGTAAATTTATTTCACTCGCACTCTGGAGGTTTACGGGAGTAAGATAGTATAAGGCACTCTTAAAATTATGTTGATCAATGTATTATATTTGGGCGAAATATTCGACAATTTAGAAGAATTTATATAACTTTAAAAGCTTCGGCCGCAAAGCAAACTAACGTTCTTTGGAAAATGTTTATAAATAAAATTTTGATAAAAGTCACGTTAGATATTGGTGTTGGGAAAAATGAAATATTACCTACGCAGCGCGGCCATCGAAAATATATCACTGTTCGATTAAACGTATGAGGGTTCTATAATCTACGCTCTATTTAAATTTTATCGGCTCTGCCACCTGCTTTTAATAAAATGGTCTATAGACGCTGCATTTTACTTTACAAATTAAAGCTACAATAATTCAATATTTAAATTTAAACAAAAGTTATTCTAATTTTAGAGCGACAAAAATATTTCAGAGACTTTTTAAACAACACCTTTCCCTTAAACCTTTAATCTAACGAGCTATAAAACAGGTTGCTCTTCCAAGAAAACTTCCAGTAATTTCAATGACAAGACAAAAAACGTCAACTGACAAAAGAATCAATAAAGCAACAAGCGACGGATCGCAGTACACTACAATTATATTTCACATCGCCCAGCAGAATTTTTCATCTATACGTTTCATCGACTTCTCGTCGCTCGCGAATGATAAAAGAAATGCATCTTCATATATGCGTCGCTACACAATAGGACGAGATTTTATCGAGGCACCTTTCGTTATAGCTTATATATAAAGTCCTCGGCGCCGCCGACGAGTATATAGAACATTTTTTACGAGAGAGGAGCGCGAGATCATTGATATTATGCGCGCCGCTCTGAATCCCGGAGAAGTCATATCACGAATATAAAATTCCGATCTATAAAAAGGGACGGGAAAGGTGGAGGGATATCTCATGGAGCTCTTTTTAACTAACTTTGATTCGCGAGATATTCCGGGGTTTATCGGAAATAAATAAAGCTGAATCTGGATTCGAGTGGCGATAGTCTATATTGGCGTTTTACTCGGGGCAATGGGGGGGAAATGAGTGCTTTAAATATTCAGCGATAAGTTTTTTTAAGATACTTATTGATTTTATTTTCATTCAAACTGAACGATTTCTTAGGCATGTGAAAACAAAAAAGGTTGTACAGTATTGTTTGAATTTTATTTCTATTTTCACAGAGAGCCAATTATTTGCAATGCACGGTATTTTTAATTAAAGAAAAATTGTTGGAGTTTTCATCAAAAACTATAGATTTTTTCATAAAAAATTAATTTTTTTATTCAAACTTGAAATTAAATTCTTTAAAAGTGGAGCAATCCCAAATATTTATGTAAAAAAGTCATTCATTCTTATACTTTTAGAAATACAATAATTTAAGATTACAATAACAATTATATTCATCAAAACCACTTCACTAAATTTAAATTCCAAGTCAATATAACAAAGAATAACACAAAGATCCTAATAAAAATTGCAGCTCCGCACAAAAACTACAGCTGCAGCAGGTTTCAAGAGACTCTCCTTCATTTCAATATCAGAAGAAAGTGCTGCACAAGTAACATAATAATAACAAGTTCGCGTGGGTGATTGAATGATACGGCACAGCTACTCCCGGATCGCTGATCATTTTTTTTTCCTTCCTGCTTCGCTGCTTTACCTCGGCTCCTTTCAGTAAGAGGAAGTTGAATAAAAAGCGCAAGTCAGGATTGATCCGCTGCCGTTTTCGCAGCTATATGATTTCGTTGGGTGGACAAAGCCTTTTTCTGCTTTGTGCGGACGGTTTTGACACTTTTGATTTTACACCCATCACAGCAAAGGAAGATGTTTCAATCCTTGTAAAAGAAAGATTTGTAGACTTTCAAAAGCTAAATCATTGTAGTAGAATTTCAGAATTTTTTTGCTGTCGTTAGTTTTAGAAATTAGAAGCTTTTGAAGCTTGTTTTTTGAGCTTTATTTAATAGTTAGTTGTATCGACAATTATTGGATTCGAAGTAACTTAATGTAATTATTAATGCTTTTTAAAGATAATTTTGACTTAATTTTTCACGGCATTATAAACGAGAAGTTAAATTGAAAATTACAAATCTTAGTCAACATTTTTAAAGATGCAATAAATACATGTACCAAAAACTTCGTTGAAAAAAATCTAAAAAAATGGATTGAATGGAACCAGTAACAATATGACTATAAAAATTCAGTTTCGTGGAAAGATTTTTTTTTTATAAAGCATCTGCTCTATATAATATTTTTATTTATAAATAAAAAGGTTTTAGAGGTAGAAACTTGAAAAAGTAAAATAATGAAGTTATTTAAATTTAACAATAATAAAATACCCAATAACGTAATCCCGAATTATTGAATTTACTTTCGAAAATTCAGAAAAAATTGACATTTTTATTTTTATCCAGAAAAAGGTTTTAGAGGCGATCGGAGCACACAAATAAAAGGATAAAGTTACGTAGATTTACATTTCAAATTCCACAAAAAAAAAAAAATATTGTCAATATTTTTTATCAATAAAATACACTACAATAAGTGAAGGATGAGTGTGTATGATTTGTTTAAATAAAATTCATATAAATTTACTTTCGAATGTACGGAAAAAATTAAATTGTTTTTTTATCTCAATACAAAGCGAGATGCACTAAATGAAAATGGCATTAAATCAAAATCGTCATTAATTTACAGTAACTCTTATATTGATTCCAAATATTGAAGCTCTTTCGATGTTTGGTGTCTTTTGAATTTAAATATTTATTCAAGTTTAACTTTTTTATAATAAATACTTTCAAAAAAATTGGTACTTAATCGATAAAATCAGTCAGTTAGTATGTCTGACCAGGTTCGGCTTTTTCTACTATTGTAAAAGGGTATTAGGTTTTATTTATACATTGAAAATGCTTTTTAAAAACTTTAATAAATAAACATTAAAAGATTAACTGACAGCTGTAGAAAACCCATTACATTACATTAAAAGCAGGCGTAGAAAAGCTAAAAAAATTAATGTGTTATTATATTGCATTTTTTACAATAAATTCAACGTGACAAATAAACTCATAGAAGAGTATAGAATTTTGAACTTATTTGGAAATAAATAAATAAATATAAATTTTAATATGTAAGATAGATCGAGTTTTAATTACGATAACAGACAGTACTTTCGAACTCAAATTAATATTCAGAGATGATAATTAATTAGACTATCATTTAATTAATATATTGGGAAAGTGTCAGATCATTTGTAATTTATCTTCTAAACTGAAAGGAACAATTGTAATTGAAAATTAAATTTTCAATGGATTGCTCGTTTGGTCTAAAAGCTTTCACTTAATTTCCCAAATGAATGTTTTATAAGAATCCTTTTGGAATCAGAAAAGCACATTAGTACATACAAAATAAAAAGGAAACTCTTTGTACTGGTTTTATTAAAACAATATTTAGAAATATTAAATACAAATTGCATTTGCTTCAAATCGGAAATAGGGCGAGATTATTATTAATTTTGAGTATACATAACTAAACAACTAATAGAAACTAAAAAATAAAGCAGATGGTAATTTTGAAAAAAACAAGATAAGTATGATATCTGGAATGATGTTTTCAATGAAATAAGATCTTTCAATAAAGATAATCTTTATTTTAATAATAAAATATGAAATTTTGAGTTTCTAATAATGTTTAAAATTGATGCACAATAGAATTTAAAAAAATGTGATCTCTTTAATAACAATTACTTTTTACATTTAATTAATAACTTAATAATTAACATGTTTTTTTAAGAAAATGATTTTCATTAAAAATAAATATCATCTTGTCTACGTTTTTAATTCCGTGTCACTGTTTCCTTTCATTTGATCTGTTTTTCCGGCATGTTTTAGTAATTTTTGTCGCTCTGTGACAATCTCTAAATACATTTTAAGGGCATGATCTAATTTTCTCTTATTACCACATTCAGTCTCTATATAATGCTGAATAATTTTAATATGATCCTTCTCTTTTGTTGCTTTTTCGCTTGGATTTAACATATAATACAATTTTATCACTAAAGCAGCATCTTCAATTCGTTCTGTTGTTATATTTTCTAAAACTACATTATCTATTTTCTTATTCCACGCCAAGTAAAATATCATTGGACCATAATGTCTTGTTGATCTTAAATTGTCATGATGAGTTAGTTCATCTATGCGATCATAAACTGCTTGAGTTACTCTGTGAAAATCTTCATGATCTGGTTCAAATTGTAAGCAAGCTCGATCCAAAACAAATTCATAGTCTCCTCTTGCTAAAATAGGCTGAAAACAAAGGCAATTTTTAAAAAAAAATATGCAAACAGTCTTTTTTAAAAATACTTTTTTAAAAACAGAATTTGTAATACTTCTAAATGTTCCTCTTCAAACATTCTAGGCATTTTTATTTCACGCCCTTTTATTGGGAAATATACTTGATTTAAACGATCTCTTTCTACATTGCTTGCAGTTCTTAAAGTACCATCAGGTTCTCTAATAACGATTAATCGATCTTTATTGCTTATGCCAAATGTGATATCTGTAAAAACATATTTAGCTTGATCGTGTCCTTGCAAAGCAGGATCCTTGTTGATAATACGAATCTCATCTTTTCTGAGCTTAACCACTGGTGGCATTTGCAAAAGTGACTCTAGCTTCTTATTTGAACTTTCCACTGCATTTTTTAATTCTTCATCAGTCATAAATTTATATTCTGGTGCTTCAAGCGCTTGACCAATTTTCCTCATTTGGAAAACTTTTTCAGGTATAGGTCTAGTTACAGTTTTTAGAAGTTGCTGAATTTCTTCATTAAAAAAGTAAGGAGCTGGATCTCTTTCGTTTGTTGATTCTACAAAGTATATACTAAGAATATAGCATCAGTCTTGCAAGGTAAATTTTAATTCTACTTATTGTAAATGCATAGGTATTAACAATTTATAAAGCTATTCATACATTAACAAAATGATTAAGTTACATAAATTTCTTAATTTTTTTTATTAGTTTGTTAAATTTCTCTGAAAATTGTCAAATTAATGAAACATACTTACATAAAATTACCTACAATAATTTATTTTTTTTAAACAAAATATTTATCAGCTTACACTTAAAATTTAACCTAAAATCTGTAAAGTAGAAGTTAATAATTACCGGCATTCGCAGCTGTTGAATTTTTTACTGAAATCTGTGTTATTGCACGATGTGGTGAAAGCCGAAGGGCCAAACTTAAACTTCGCGAAAGCATGACGTTCAACACTAATTATTTACTTTATAAAAACACAAAACTGCTTGCAATCAGACTTCGTGTAAAGTAACACACGCCGCACTCCGCAGTACACATGCATCATGCATGTGAGGCTCACATTGTGAGCCCCTGGCAATGATCACCATTTTAGAGTCAGTTCTTAGTTTAGACGTAGACTAATAATCATATCAAAATATTTTTCTTAAAATTCTCTGCTAATATAAGAGTATAATATAAAACTTTCATTTTAAATATCAAAGTTAAAACTTTGTCAATAAAAATTGAATTTGGCACAATAGTTTTGAACTCTATTTGTAGAGACTATAGGTTAAACATGGCGACCGTAGTTAGAATTTTAATTGGTAGTCTGCTTGGAGAATCTGATGCATGAAAACCGTGATGAAAACAAACATTTTCCCGCTAAAAACATTTAATAGAAAATTCAGTAGTATTTTTTTATTTAATTAATTAATAATAATAATATAAAAGTTTTTATGAATTTATAAAGTGCTAAGTTGATCCAGAATCGAGAATTATTTTTCAGTTACAAATTTAAGAATTAATTGGTTATACAAATGGTTATACAAATGGTTTGGTTAAGTAGTAAATATTTTTTAATTGTTTAAAATATAGATAGTCAAATTCCATATGTAAATAGGTGAGTATAATATATTAATTAATATTAAATTTATCTTGTGGAAAATCTCACCAATTTTGATTTATAGATTTTCAGGAAGCAATTAAAAAAATGGAATTGAGTAATGGAACTGATACTGAAATTAGTTCACTTGAATTCAATTTAGAAGATTCATATGAACACTTAAAAGAATTGCAAACTCAAGAGGAACAAGAAATTAAAGACTTGATGAATATTATAAGAAACAACGAAGTAAAAAGTTTGGGGTCAAATATAACACCAGATGAGATTTACCGTAAAAGACTAAAATTTATTAAATCATTGGAAAAATTTATTGTTCAGGATCAACCCAAAAATCTTCCTATTCCAAAGACAAATGATTTCTATACTTATGCTATTCAAGGAATAAAAGATGAAGTACCAGCAATAGAAGAGCTTGTTAAAATTACTAAGGAAGAAATAACTGAAATTGAATTTGACATTATAAGGTAACTATTTAATTTAATTTTTTTTAATTTAAAAATTTTAAAATTACTAATGGATAAAAAATTTACAGTATGGAAAAGAAAAAAACAAGCTTTGAACAAATGAGAGAAGCATATTTATCTTCAGTAAATAATCAATCTGCAATTAATTATGAAGATGTAATGGTTTTTGTTAAAAACATATTTAAAACAACTAAACTGGATTTAGTAAGTAAAGTTCTATATTTAAATTATATTTGTTTTATTAAATTCTGATTATATATTATATTTATTATATCATATTATATACATTACATTATATTGTATTACATTTACTTTTTATGTTTACAGGAGAAAGTTGTTGATGAGTTATTTCCAGGAAATATAGGATTTCAAGAACTGTTATGTGTGAGTAATCTTAAAAATATTTTTGTTGTAAACTTTTATTAATATAGCATATTTCATTTTATAGGTGCTTACACGAGCTCTGACTAAAGGTGGAGATGATCTGTACATTAAAGTTTCACCAAAATCTTTAGATTTTATTACTTTCTTAGAAGAAGCTGACATTATTCAGTTTCATCCCAATGATAAAACGAAAGTTATGCTCAGGCACTTATAACAAATATAAAAAAATTGTTAATAAATTATTAATATTAGTTAAAATCAAGCATTAAATAAATTTGAAATTGTAAATATTTCAGAAGGAAGCAAATGACCATGATATAAGCTTATAATAATTGCATATAGAAAATAATTATAAATATTTATTGATCTGCAATTAAATTATAGGAAATTAAATTTATACTTAAGAATTTGTAAAAAAATTTGTATTAAAATTATCTGTTTATACAATAGATACAATGATAAAGTAAACAAAAATTATTTTAATACATATACTTTTAAGATAAATTAATTACCACATAAATGGAGCTCTTTCTCTCAGAACTCTTACACCTATGTGTTCCCATTCTTGCCGCCCAATCCAAAGCTCTTGAGCAGATTCTAAGCAACTCAAAATTGCTGCACCTTTCCAAGCCGTCATACCTGGATCGATTTCTTTAGGCATAGTTATAACGTCCATTTGTTCTAAAAATTTGTAATAAAAGTTCAATTCTTTTTCGCAATGAACGATTGCGTCAAAGTATAAAAAATTTTGCACCTGCTCTGAACATATAGGGAATTTGTAGTGATATTCGATTGTGAAGCCACATTCCAATTCCTTGAAATTTCATTCCTGAGCCCACAACTAGTATACAGCTGTACATTTTGCGTTTCAAATCATCCGTAGCTAAAGTAATTCAGCAAATATAATAATTATTAACTTCAAATTAAATTAAAAAATTATTATAAAAATAGAACTGACGACATCGGTCGATGCTTTGAAGTACTGCGTGATCAAGTCCAAGTAATTGTTGAGGACCAACAACAAAGTCTTTAGGAGCTTCAACTTCTTTATTATGAATGGATATTGGAGCCGAATCTACGTTATCAACATTGACTTCTTCCTCGCCTGCGGCAGCTGGATTTGCGGTTTCTTCTTGCATTTCGGAAGTATGCTCCAAATTTTCTTTTATACCTCTTCTCTAAAGAAGAAAAATTTGTTTAAGAAATGTTAAAAAAAAACTTGGGATTTTACTTACACTTGTTTCTCTAAGGTAATTTTCGTCATGTGGATCTTCTGAATCACCCGTTGAACGTTTCTGAATGTGAACACTGTGTGCTCCAGTTACTCTGAAAAGTTCTGGTTGAAAGAGACTCAGTGGAGCAATAAGACATTCATCTCCAACCTAAAATAATTGGTAAAAAGATTTCATCATTTTACTTAAATTTTAATATATTAATTCATACATTTTTAAGTTCAAATAAATACCTGCATAGTATAAGTCTCAATAGATTGCTTGGGCTTTTTCACAGTAAAAGTTTTCTCTTGTGAACCACAAACATTAAGATCAACATGACAAAAATCTCTTTTGAGTTGATCAAGAAGCATTGCATCAAGCCAATTGCTTGGGTCACAATTTTTATAAGGAAATACAGATTTCTGTAATAACCAGAAGAACGTCTGCGTGATATCGCCGCCCCCGTAGTCCATCCTTACCCGGGTATTCCTTTGTGAAATACCATCCTCTACACATGAAACTGATGTCTTTTCTGCACCCACATCCACTACACAAGCATATCCAAGACCAGCTCCAAATGTTGCTGCTACATGATCCTAAAAATAGATTTTTTTAGCTATTGATTTTTAGAATTGAATTTAATTAAAATTATTGTAAAACAGTTAAAAACCTGCAGTAAAAAGCAGCCTCCAAATCCCATTTCACACAGCAATAAGGTTGTTAATTCTTTTAGGTACAACCTATTATAAATATCTGGAATTATTAAAACTGACCTATAATGCTTTAAATCACGAAGAGGAATATCCATTTTTTCCACCAGAACATATTCCCAGATGGTTTTAAGATCAGCAAGGACGGCTCGTAAGCTGCCACCAGGGCCAGAGTGAACATTTAAATCTCCTCTTTTATATGGGAAATGTATATTATAACCAATCTCAGGATTAAGTGTTAAAATATCGTCTCCAACGATTGTTTCTTGTTCCTTCTTTACCCAGTCTGGTGCTGTTTGCGTTTGAACTTCAGGGTTTGACCTGCGATTAAAAGCTGCTATTTGCTGTGGAGGTGTGGCATATCTCCTCCTACCATCTGACTGTAAACAAGATTGAAGTGTGTGGGAAACTTGCAATCTTGACTCTTCCATTGCCTGAGTAAGCTCTTTCGTTCTAGCAACCAAAGCAGGCAAAAATGACTCCTGGTGCACCAATCCATTTGGCTTCCTTTTTCTTGCTACTGCATTTAATAATGTGTAAGGATTCACATCTGAAGCTCTGCCCATACGAAGATTTCTCGAGCCAGGATGAATAATAATTATTGTCTGAGCTTGTATTTGCTATCAAAACAAAATTTCAATGCAGAATAAATCAAGCAGTAGAGTATATAAAAAGAATAAAGATAAAAATACATACTTCCGCACAAGATTCTTGAAATACAGGCATTTTAAAAACGCATCTACCAAAATAAAATATCGAAAAGAAAATGCATCCAAAAAAATACAATCAAGCTAAAAATCCTCGCATTCGCATTCGCAGCTACATTTTGCTCTTAAATATTCACCATTCTCCGAAAAACCACCTCTCAGATCGGCATTGTTTATTCCTTTTTTAGGTTATGCACATACCGGGTGCGTGTTTTGATGTGAAGCTGCTTGTGATCATCGTTCGATCGATCGAAGCGAAGTCAGCCTCAGTCTACAAGGCAACAACAGCTGTTCTCGCAAGACGCGTTTCTCCCCCCCTTGTTTTCGCGGAGATGGCATTCGTGCGCGTATGATTCAATCCATCAGTTGATGTTCCTCTTACAGACGGACGGTCGTGTACTTCGCGGTGGTCGCACGCACACATATACATATAGTATAACCCCTCTGGCGAATGATTAATTCAAAATTCAGGCATTTAAATGTTATCGCGAATATTCCGTGGAGAGAATGAAAACGCCGCCGTCAAGAGAAAGCGACAGATCGACACCCTGAAGATCTTTAACGACAAGTGAGTATATAAAGAGAGCGACCGACTCATAGATGCTCTACGTGTGTGTGTATATTTTTCTCTCCAATATATTAACCTAGAATTTCCGCGTGTGGCGTAAAGCGGAGAAAGATTTTATTGTCTCACAAAGACGGCGATGACTTTTTTGCCTTGCTCACGTGCTCCTCTATTTTCCTCTTCATTGGCTACTGCTACTGCTCTGGGCTTTTCTCTCTCTCTCTCTCTCTCTCTCTCTCTCTTGCTCTTGCAAAAAATTCCTTCTCTTGCTTTCCAAAGCAGCTTTGCTTTACCTTGGAGCATCTTTTGTTTATTTAATGGATGCCTTACGACTGTATTTTGACTAGAAATCATTGTTACAAAGCTAGGGAGGGAATGGTTCGATGAACATTTTTAACAGATTTATAAAACCTATGTGGTGAACAATTAATAATTGCCTAAGAATGCAATCACATTGAATTTTAAATTAACACAAATAAGAATCACTAGTTACTTGCTGCGACTCACAGTTTATTAACTAATAATAGATTTAAATTGGAGTGAGTTTGAGGAAAATTTAAAATTTACTACTTCATTAGAAAATACATAGACATAGATACTTATTTAGTTTCTAAGCTTATTCCACAATAATTAATTATAGTTAACATATGTGTTAAATTTATTATTTATTGATAAAAAAATGAATTTTTTATTATTTTTTAGTGTGTTGGAACTTCAGGAAGATGTTGAATACCAAGTACAATTCGATGCCGGTGACAGAAGAATGGCCATATTGGTCTCACTATCCCCAGAGTTTCCACTGGAAAAACCTGTACTCAGAGTTTCACCTCCGATAACACATAAGTGGTGCAATGAACACAGTGAAATCACAAGTGCTCCAGGATTACTAAGCGTAATTATTTCATAGAATGAATTTTATTAAACTTACAAAAATGAGTAAATTGTAATTTGAAACAAGTAAAAACTATGCCAATTATTTGGGATTCTTTGATCATGGATAGGTTAGACTTTGAAGATAGAATCAATCTAGTGCTTATATATATATATATATATATTGAAGTATAAAAGTTATTAATCTAACCTAATTAAACTCTAATTAAACTGTCTTGAACAAAGGATCATTACTTTTGTGTAAAGCAACATTAAAATGCTATAATATATCTTTTAAAATAGCTTTATTGTACAGATAGTAACAATTTATCATTTTAGTAAAAAGATGTTTGTCCTTCATAATTTTTTGTATGTTATATTTTTTAATGGAAATTTAATTATAGTTTACAGTGCACAGTGATCTTGGCCGAGTCGTTCAAGCAATTATAAGGGAATTTAGGAATAATCCACCACAATTTGTAGAAAATAATTCTCCAATATCAAATCTGCAACTTACAGGTATTAGAAACAATTTGTAATAAATAAGTATTTAAATTAATTTTCATATAGTATTTCATTTTAAGTAACTTAGTTATTAGTTTAAAAAACTAGGGATATAAATTTATTTATTTTTAGATTTGGCTGGCAGGGCATCACCTTCGTACGCTTACCCAGGAACTTACAATACTTATAAATATTACTATAACACTTCATTCCCACAGTTTTCAACTACAAATGCTACACCCAGTATTTTCAATGCAAGCAATGCATATAATGTCAGTGATCCATCAAGGTCAAAACAATACTCCCCTTCAGGGTCCTATATGGGAAACACAAGAAACGCGATTGAGTACAATACAACAAGTGCTCAGCAGCAATACTCATCAAGTCCCGGTGCAAATTCTTACACGAACTTACATTATGTAAATGCCAATGTTGTACCATCATCAGCACAAAGTCAAGTGCAATACAAAAATAGTAGAGCACTCTGTGCAGAATTTCCTGAATTAGAAAAAATGTCGACTGAACAAATAAAAAAATTGGGTGAAGATGAGGACTTAATGGATGAATTCTTAGAGAAACATTCAAAGATAAAGGAATTGGATTGTGCAGTTGAAGATGCTATTGACTGGGTGGAAAAAACAGCAAGTAAGTTTAATATAATAAAATAAATGTTTTTGGATTTCATTGAAACGAAAAATTAAAAGATTGAAAAATTCCACTTTCTGTTCACACTTTGTGATTCAGAAGATATATATAGAAAATGTAAATAAGATCATGTAAATTTATTATGATGATGCAATCATCAGATAACTGCAGTAAAAAATTATTTATGTTCTGAATTTGAATATGCAATAAGCAAAAACAAATATTAAAATTTTTTACAAATGTATATTTTGTTTAATAAAAATTAAAGTAAAAATTAAATTGAATTGAGCTGCAATAAATGCTAGAAAACAATTTTATAAAACTTATTAAGCTCCAATTTTAATTTCTTTTAGCAAACAATCTATCCAAGGAGCAGGAACTCCTAGATTTGCGTGAAGATTTAACGGATAAGACACAAACGTTAGAAGCGCTTAAAGCTCGTTATGACAAGCTGATTCAGCAGTACAATAAGTTATCAGAAGTGTTTGTGCCAGAGCATATCAGGGATTGTCTGCGAGAAGCAGCCGACGAAAGTCAGGAACAGAGCGAAACGATAGCGCAGGATTTTCTCAATCGAAAGATCGACGTCGAGCGCTTTCTCAGCACGTACGTCGAGTGCCGGAAGCTCGGCCAGGCAAGGCGCACCAAGGAGGAAAAGCTCACTCATCAGCTCAACGAGCTCAAGAGAACAGGCCACTGAAAAAACAAAGCAAGAAATTTGTATTGCTTCTGTCTATATCCTCTTCCCGTGAAAGGAGGAAATGCGTTATTGTTGTACACAGAATTTCTCTTCGTTTTCTGCCTCTAATCCACCCTTTTCTTGGCAAAGACTTATACCAGCGGCTGCTAGATTTTGTTACATTGTTTCTCTTCTAATCGTGAACTTTTTTTAGAGCTATTTTTATGCATATTTGTGCAGTGATTGGCTTATTACTTAATATATAAGCAATGTATCTTTCATTAAAAAATTTGAGCCAGATAATAATGTTTTATTCTGATTGGAGACTTATGAGTTACTTCTCAAAGATATATTTTCGTGGATCGCAATTTACTCGAAGGGAACATTTTAACTTCTTTAGTTCGAGTTGAAAACAAGCTATAATTTTATTATTTATTGATAGAAGATAGATTTTAGGAACTTTTATAGAAGATACATTATTACGATAAATATGCGTAAAAATAATGTTTGTTTTACAAGCTTCGTTCTTCGCAATATCTAGACCATGAAACAAATTTCACCCGATGCCAGTCTATTTTTTAATTTATATTGTTAAAATATGTCTGTATATGGTATTTATATCGATGGTTCGCAACAGGAAAGTCGCTTCACTATCCTTTACTTTGGTGCCATCGATAAACAATTGTTAAATAACGTACATCACATCTCTACACAGCTTCTATTGCTTACCGACTTTTAATTAGGTAATAACATGTCAATGAATAAAAAAAAACATGTATATTTTAGTTTTGTCGGGAGAATCGTTTTGCACGCGCTCTTAGACATTCCAGAAAAGAAAAAAAAGATATTTTTTGTAGTAAATAATCACACAGTGCTAAAAATAATTAGTTGCTTTGATATGATCTTAGCACCCAAGAACTATAATAAAAATAAAGAAAAGGATTTTCTAGATAATGATTCAGTGGTGGCGAAAGGAAAATTATACAAGAAGTTAGTACATTTGAATAAGCGCTGGGAAGGTGCAGTGTTCGATTCCATTTTGCACTCTTAAAGGAAGCACTTTTCTACTATATTGTAAATAAATTTTAGAAGAAACAATATACATATGTATGTATAATTATTAACGAAAGAACTCGCAAACTTCTTTTTGCAGTCTAAACAAGTGGTAAATAATGAGTTGTAATTAAATGAGTATCTTCTTTGTGGATGTTCCTAATTGTCGTATAAATTTCTGCGCTTCAAAGATACAGAAATAGTACGATAAGTATAATCGAGATTGTGTTTTTATTTCAAGTATGAAGGAACTTGATGAAGAAAATTTTCTTTCTGCGATTTATTGCAGCTTGTGTATTGATCAAAGAAAATGTTGTAATTTTAAATGACTTGCGAAAAATATAAGATAAATATTTATAATAATTATGTCCACGTTTCTTTTCTATATAACAATTCTTTTATTAATCAAATTTTTTTTATTATAGACAATATTTACAAATGTCGACACTCACTTTATATGTCATACCTCGCATTTAATTGAACACTTGAGTCCAGTAAATGCATTCATACTTAGGGGCCTTTCAGAACTTACTAACATAATTTTTGGTCTTCCTTGGTTCATAAGACTTTTAGATTTAAGTGTATTTACCTCTTTAATTCATAAAACATATTTAGTCATTTTAATTTTCCTTGCTGTTCATATCTAATCAACCAGTAAAATATTTATATTTACTAAAATAGTTGTAATAAACATGCTATTAAGCTACCACTTGTGCATTTGCGTAAAAATGAGTCGATTAATCTACACTTATTGCTGTGGATTTAGCTACTGGCTGTGCGAACATTTTAATCGCTGCGAAATGCTTTTATTTAACAATTGCTTAATATTAATACATAAATACTTAATAAGCAACTTTAAAGCTATTTGCATTACGGAGCATTGGAATATTCTTTCAAAAGATTAGCTTGTAAGACATGTAATGAACAAATCTCATTTGTTTACAATAAATTGATGAAAATTTTTCTGATAGTAAAAAATTGAATATTTTGTTTATTACCTATATTTTTTCAGATATCACATGTAAGTTCTGAAAGGTCCTTTATACAAAAATAACGTAATATATTTAATTAAGCGAAAAATCAGTTTAGTATAAAGAAGAATTGTGCGTACATTGGATCAAGACAGGCATTTTTTCGCACTTTGGTCATTAAAAGCATGGCTTACGTATTTAAAAAGGTAGTCCTTGAGTAGCAGAATCTCTTTAGGCAGTGGAAGCACTGTATAAAAGTTGATAACGCATTATATTATTTACTAATTATTAATCTCTAAAGAAGCAAATGCTAATCCATGTTATTTTTTTAACAAAATCTCTTATAAAGTTGATCACATAATTTCGGAGAAGAACAAGAACTACCGAAATCAATAGAAACTTAAAAACTATCATAAATTTCATTATAATAACGTGAAAACTGTTGCATTTTTGCATTTTTAATTATAAAAAATCAAATGAATCAGATCTTTACTTTCCAAAAGCGATATTTACAATTAAGAGACAGAAAATTATTAACTAAAATAGTACGGCATCTCACAAATTTTAATTTTTCTTCAAACATTTTATTTAACTGTCGTAATAACTTATCAAGCAACGGAAATAACAATAAAGAATCTAATAGTTTTAAACCCCCTCCGTTGCCATCTACAGAAATAGCGAATTATGCCATATAACAAAATCAATCGTGAACTACTAAAAGTAACTTTTCTTTTCAGTAGCCCATCATAATTTCCTGATTTTGTCCCCTCAAAAATTCAACTCCTCCGTACAAAAACGCAACAACCTCCACTCTTTTCCTAATCAGTCAATGAACGGTCCTTAGAACTATACCCCTATTCAGGGGTCGACGAAAGAAATCATGATGTATCTGGTCCCGCGGGTGACACGGAGACCTTCGTGGTAGTGAGTTAAGCGGCCAGGGTGCATGAGCATCCAGCCGGGCTTGGTGTCGGTGACGGAGCAATTGTAGCGAATGAAACGGCAGCCACCGCCTTCGTAGTCTTTGCCCACTTGGTTCAGGGCGATGTTGATTGTGTAAGTCGAGCTGTCGTGGTGCGGTTTCAGGCTTGGCTGCTCGTCCGGACGGTAACGCACGACGAAGTTCATCAGGGAACGGGGTGGCTGTGGAGCGGGGATGGAGAAGATTAAATATATTTTTTTTTTAATTTCACTCTTGGAAAATTTGAAATTTGGAAACTTAATGAAGCAAATCTTATGACATATTTCAAATAGAAGCAAAATACTGTGTTTAAAAATAATAATGATTACAAGCTTCAAAAATAATATTACTACTAAAATTAAAAGCAGTGCGAAATTGTGAGAAGTTATGGTGTACTTGCAATATAAGGTGTAACATTACGATTTTTTAAATCAATTTTTCGTTCATAATGACCATTAATTAAGGTTCTTTCTGAAACAATATATTAAGATTATGTGTATGTTGTGGGAAGTAACACTCGTTGAATTCAACTATGTTTTTTTATATTTGAAAAGTCATTAATCAATTTTCATTAAACTAAAGCCCGCTATATTTGTTAAACTATAATTATTTTTCTCTCATTTAGAATTATTTGTTAAAAATTTTTATTTTACAAACGTTACTTCTTTATTTCTCAAGAATTTTAAAACAGGGAACCTAAATATTCAATATAAAAAAACCAGCTTAATTACATTAAAATTATAATGTAAATAAATATCTTTTTTAAAGTACCAAAAAGAACATGTCTTCAAAATATTTTCAAATGTGCAACGTGATAATCTTAAATTCATCGCCACCTCACCCAATCTCTAACAATTCAAACGTTGACAAAACAAAAGCAATTTTTTTTCTTAATCTCTCAAATTGATTAAAAAAAAATAATGAAATACTCGTCTTGCCAACGTTCAAATATACCAATCGCCATCAGAAGCAAACCACAGCGTTGACTCGATCCTCTCAAACACCATCCTAAAACGTCAACGAGCATCTCTTCCCAGCGTTATACAATATATACAAGAAAGTCGAATCAGGAAGCACAAGCAGCCCTCGTCGTAGGCGATCAGGTCCGCTTACATAGTCGAGATATCCCGTGTACACGTCCTCCTTCAAGGGGCTCACGTAGACCCGGAGGAACTCGAGCCAGGTCTCGTCGAGGCCTACTTGTGTCATGTGAATATCGCGCGTCGGCACGGCCTCGTAACCATTTTCGAGCCGCGGGTCCTAGATTGCAGGTACAGCAGAACAAACAAAAAAAAAACAACCAGGGATTAGAGAGGCTTTCTGCATTGGCTTACGTCGTGGAAGTAGCCGAGGAAGATCAGCTCCTGGAGGGGCTTCACGTAGTTGCGCAGCATGAACAGCCACTGGGACTCGAGGCCGACCTGGTTCATGTGGATGTCGCGGGTCGGCACGTTCTCGTAGCCGTTCGACAGTCTCGGGTCCTGTTTTTTTTTATTTCGTCGGCGTGCGCAAGTTTCGTTTTGCGATCAAGCATTCATTCATTACGTATGCAATTTTTTTCGTGTAAACTAATTTCATTTTTTAAATGTAAAATTTGCATCTATCTTTAAAAGTACAAGTTTGAGACCTTTTTCTCTTGGAATAATCAGCTTTTCCGTAAAGTATTTACTATAAATGTATGCATAAATCTTAATGTATACTTACGTAGTTCGTTCCGTCGGACCACTTGCCAAACGCCTCCATAATTTCAACGAATTCCTTGCAGAACCTCTTGGACATAACGGGGAACCAGTACACATCCGGGCAGGGCTAAAAATTACAGTCGATAAACTATCGCGCACCAACCGAAAAAGCTCGAGTTTCCGAGAAGAAGAAAAACCAACCTGAACGTGAGTCTTATTCGGCTTGAAATTGTCCGTGTAATTCTCGTGGATGTACCGCTTCTCCCAGTCGAGCTTGTTGTCGAACAGCTGGTACATGTCCGGGTTGGTGAGCGACGTGTTGAAGTTGTCGAGGTTGACCAGGTGGCCGAAGTCCAGCCGATTGTTGACGTACATGAAGATGTTGCGCTCCCGATTGGCCGAGGCGAACGCCATGTCCGGGTCGAGGTCTCCCTCGACGTACGACGGTTTCGTCTCCTTGTTGTTTATCAGCGTCGCGTTCACGAGGTAGCAGCTGCTGATGAACGGGACGTTCCACAGGCCTCTGGAATTCGGTGGGAAATGGGAGGGTTAATCGATCGTTCTTTTTAAGTTAGTATCGTTTCTTAATGAAAAATCTTTCTTTAAAACAAAAGTCACTTTTATGATATACAAATTTTGTTTTTCTATCTAATTTCGAGCTTTGCATTGCTCGCAATCGTATATAATATCGCTCTTATAAGATTGGGACAACCGCTGTAATAAATACTAATAAAAAGTATTAACAGCAAGGAGAGCGCATCGTGGAGCCTCTTCCGTGACGCGAATCACGGTGTCAACGACACCGAAGCCACGCTTCAATTATAGCGATGAATAAATTTAAACAAATCGGCAAGTGCGGCAAGCGTCGGTCGCTCCTCGCGGTGAGAACTGCAAAACTAAAGTTTACTCATGCAATCACACTTTGAAAATTATTCAATTTTGAGGATATACGAGGCTGTCGATTGCGGGCATTTTGTGACGTAAGGTATATCTTTCTATCAGGGGAGACTATTAGAATCACATTGAAATCTAGCTGCTTGATGACAAACCAATCAACTTGTAATGATGATAATAGTAATAAGGATAATAATACAGGGAAAAAAATTTTGTTTTAAACAACTGCATTCGCTATTAATTATATTCGACAGAATTTTCGGTCAATTTGACAAAATTTGCGGTTAATTTGACCGAATTTCTGTAAAGTCAACAGAGTTTCTGTAAAATTAACAAATTTTCTGTTAAATCAATATGGAAATACTGTCCAAATCAACCGAAAATTTTCGAAAATTTCATTGATTACATTTAACAGAAATTGCGGTTGTTCGAATGAATTTTACTACGCTGCGCACCTTTCAGTAGCCCCATCGAACCCACTAAAAGATTTCAAAACCCATCGCAATCCGAGCCTTCAAACCCGAAACACATCCCTGTCAAAATCAAGCGACCGCCTCTCGAAAAAGTCGCCTAAAGCGACAAAAAAAAAAAAACGCACCCCCGTCCACACACGACTCGCGCAAAGTCACGCGAATCCGCTCCACGTGAGTCCGCGATCGTCGCTCCCGCAGAGGTCGTGCCTTAGGTGTTAGACTCGGCGTCGGGAGAGCCTCGCGCTGCGGACGATCATCGCCGCCATCATCATCATTACCGTCACGATGATCGAGCGGGCGTCGATTGGCCGGCCGTGTCGGCGGCTAATTATCCAATTGAGATTCATCACTCTCTCTCTATCTCTCCATCTGTCTCTCTCTGTCGTGCGTACGGAGAGCCGCCGATTCCCCATTCATACGGCGCTTTTTTCGCCCCGCGGGGGAAACAGCCGGTTGCCCGCCACGCACCGACGCACCCGAGTTGCCACCGAGCGCCCGGACCGACGAGCCACTCGACTCGCTGAAGACGCTTCGCGTTAACTGGTAAGCCAGACTTGGGTTGCTCGCTTCCCGCTCTGCGAGGGAGGGCTTTTCGACGCAGCTGGTGAGAACTGGTGAGAGAGACTGTACGTACGGTGAGTCGCGAGGTCTTCGGGCGATTGTTCGAGTGAAGCTGCTGCTGTTCGGGTTGTTATTCGAGTTTTGGTGATACGATTGCAAGTTTTTTTTAGTTATTAATGATAATAATAAAGACAGTTGATAGAGGTCCTTTTACCTTCTTTCGATATACGCTTAAGTGCTCCGAAATTCATCGATAAAATCAATCCAGGTTTCATTGAAAACTCAACGAATCCAATTAGATCGCAGCAACGAAAAAGCCAAATCCAGTTCCACCAGCTGCCTAGCCCACACACCGTCCACTCTCCCGTTCTCCCCCGCTCTCCTCCTCCCCCGGTGAAAATCAAAAAATCAAACTAAATTTTTGCGCCCCAGGTGTCAAGGTCAAATGGCGAGGGGGAGCAGCCTCCTGCAGCTGCTCGGCGTCGCTTTGGCGCTGCTCCTGCTGGCGGCCACAGCGGCCGAGGCGGCCAAGGGTGGCGGCGGCGGTCGCGGACGCGGCGCCAGAGGCCGGGGCAGGCTCTACGGCTCCAGGATGCCGATTCTCATACCGAACCGGAACCCCGGGGCTATCAACTACTACGAGAACAAAGACGTGAGTTGTATTGTAACGGCGGTGCGATGTCGGGTTTTGAAAGTTCAAGTTTTTGGATAAAAGGAGGTTGGATAAGGGAGGTTTGGGTTGTTTTGAGTAAAGGATTGGTTTGATTGTTGGGATTAATTAGACGTTTTTGGAAAGTTGTTATTGCTGTTGAATGTTAATTAGTAGATTCGTTTGACTGATGCTGGGAGAACTAAAATTGCAGTAACTTATCTCAATTATACATAGTTTATTTTCTTTGCTAAATATCTGAATCATTTCAATAATAATTGTTTTCAACATATACATAAATAGTATATGCATACATATTCAATCCTAGTTGGATACATTCCCTTGCAGCTCAAAAATAGTACAAAATTGTCACCTCTCATCATAAATTACGGCAAATCAAAAGCCAGGATAAAGGCTATTAGTCATAATGCTCGGCAATCACCGTCCATAAACTTTATTTGTTTTGATGCGCGCGGACAAGATCACGTTCGAAGTTTAAGGGCGAACGAGCGAATTTAATGCACGTCGAGCTTTTCCGCCGCTCTCGATTAATTGCCAAAACGAATTTCAGGGTGCCAAGATAATGAAGGCGTCGCACTTCGAGCTGGACTACATGCTGGGGAGGAAGATCACGTTCTTCTGCATGGCGACCGGGATTCCCAGACCGGAAATCACCTGGTTCAAGGACGGCGTCGAGCTTTATCACCACAAATTTTTCCAGGTAAGACGCAGATGTTTCGAAAACCAAGGGGATGGTACGTACAAAAGCTCATTTCCATTCTACTTTTCCGATGTTATCTTTGAAAATTCTACAAACGGAGCAATATAACTCCGTCCCATACAAAAATTCAGGTTCAAACCGGACTCCGCACTAATCGCCCTCTATATTTCCAGGTCCACGAGTGGCCGCTCGGCAACGACACGATAAAATCGAAGATGGAAATAGACCCGGCCACGCAGAAGGATGCAGGCTACTACGAGTGCCAGGCCGACAACCAGTACGCGGTGGATCGCCGGGGTTTCCGAACGGACTACGTCATGATATCGTATTAAGATCGAGCTCCAACCCCGCAGGCGATTGAACGAACGACGATTTGTAACTGGTTTTTTTTTTTCTGTTTTTGTTTTGGAAAACGGGGATAATTTGGTATAAACGGAGGTCGGAGGCGGATTTGGGGGGTGGAGATTTTGTGGACCGGATGAAATTCTATGTAGCTGCTTCTTTTAGTCCTTGACGGTTTTTTAGTTCCTTCCTTTACTTTGAAATAAGAGAGAGAATAAATTATTGATGTTTTCGACACTCCGGGAGTATGTTCCTTTAGCTGCGTAGAACAAATTTACATTCTAAGATATTTAGAGACTCTACAAGACTGCGACAATATGCGACACCGATTATGCACTTTTCTTTTGTATAAGACAGGCGGTAAATGCAATAGTAAACTAACCGACTGTTTGTTACTGTTCCTATGTAATTTTCCTGCTTCGTTTACTTCGTTCCAATATAGACTTTTGTTGAAAACGAGATCTACTTTTACCAGATATATATATGTTAGTAATCCCGAATGGACTTTTTTATCATCTTTCATTATCGATTATGTGATAGATACGACGTTAATTCATTAAAATAATTGTTGTATAATCAATAGAATTCCTTCTAGATGTAATAAAAGAAAATTTTATACCGATATGTGTGGCTTTGTTATTAATTTTGGTCTCATTTGCATTCTTGTAAAGAGAAGCTGATACTTTAATACTATCCCGTATCACTGCGTGGACTGCCGGAATCGTTGGAGGATAAGGATTTACTGTCAACAACAGAAGTATAAAGATTACTTTTTTAAATGAAAAATTTTATGTTGATCACGAAAGGACAACGTTTTTGTGTTTTGTAATTATCACAGATAATTATTCCAGAGATACTCAAAGTGCTTGCAATTTAGAAGTAAAAAATTCAAACGAAACAAGAGTTAACCCAAGTCTCGCCTAAACATTCTAATAATTAAATTTAAAGTTCGTGTCAGCCGACAAATCCAACTTTTAACAGTAATCGCATCTACACAACAGAAATATTAAAAAAAAAGTCCCCAAAACAACTGACCCACGACAAGGAATTCCTCCGCTCTCGAGCGTCGCAATCAACACTAATAAAACTCCCATCGCGACAACGAGAGAGTCAGCGGCGCAGTATACACCTAGCAATGATCTTGCGGGCGACTTGGCGCGTCGCGCGACATCGCTCCCCTCGCGAGATATATGTACCGAGCGCCATTACGCGGTAATTGCATCAAGGGTGAAGCGCTCGGAAATTTACGTAAGAATTGCGCGGCGATGACGCGGAGGGGGCACGCGTTTTCCACGCCGCGCCTGGACCGAATATCGGAACGATCGGCTGTATTCTTTTTTTTTTTTTGGACGAAGGACTTATATTTAGACGCCCGCAGAGCTGCAGCGGGCGGGATTTATTGGGTGTAAGTGCTCGTTGAGGTAAAAATAGAATGTCGCGACGAGCGGGGATTTTCTTTTTTCTTCTTTATTATTATTATTTTTTTTTTTTTTAACGATGGTGAATGAACCTACCTAATTTGGATGAGATTCGAGGGTTGAGGGTGAATTTATTTTTGAAGAGGTGAACCTTCATTATTAAATTGATAATACAAATTGATAAATTCAAATTCATATAAATTCAAATAACTAAAAAAATTTTGCATTATATACCTTCGTTTCTTATCGTAATTGAATGGCACAATCTGAGTCAAGAGGAGTATCACTGTGAGTTACGTCAATAAATTGAAGTGATTATACAATTCACTCAAATCTATCGAGTCACTTATGTACAAAGGGAAAAGTACTTTATCAAAACCCCATTCTCTTTATATTTATCGAATTAGTTTTTAACACTCCGCAAAGCCCAAAAGCATACAGTAAACCTGCTCTTCCAGGACTATTTCCCATAAAGTACAATAATTTTTAGGCCTCTTCTTCTCTCAGCGCATCTCGACTACTTTTACCACCCAACGCTTCTTCTCGCGGCGAACGCGCATCAGGAAAACCTCCACCCCCGACGTAAACAAGCTTGTCAAAAAAAACTTAATCCCCCCAATCAGTCCCAACAGCCCGGAGCTCGAAAAACTTCCACGGCGGCGGCGTCCGCAGCGACGAGCGCGAGTGTCGTTCGCGCGCTCTTAACGGCGCGATGTAATCGTCGCGATACACACGCAGCGCGAAATTGCGCGGCCGATCCGATGCATCCGGCATCCGTGATTTATACGATTCTCGCGGCGGCGGCGGCCGGCAGCGGGGAGCACTTAAAAGCTGCCCGAGTGCATTGTCGGGCAGGCTAGGCTCCCTCGCTCTCCGCGGTGTTCTCTCCGCTCATTGTTCCTCAATGAAATCTTAATTGGAGCGCACGGTTGTTTTTTTTTTTTTTGCTGCCTTTTGAGGGTCGAATTGGTCGCGGTGAATTTTGAGGGGAACGACGCGAGAGTGGAATCAGTGGAGACTGATGCTCTTTTGAAAGAGTTTGTTTTTAAATTTTGCTTTCTTCGACATTTCTGTTTACCGAAATGTAATAAATGCTTGACTAAAAGTTGATGTATCGGTTGTCTTTTTTGGCGGATTGAACGGAACAGCAATTCAACCCGAAACCAACTCTAAACAAAAGCAATTCAGACTCTACTTCAGAAATGAATTGTTCACGATAGTGACTACTAATATACTTTTGCATTACATTAAATCTTAAAATAATATGCTACTTATACACTAAGAAGAATATTGCGTGACCCCTTTAAACTTCAGGCGATGAAAGCGATATTCCTACCGTCTAAAGAGTCACTATGTAATAGTCGTAAGAGATATTTTAATAATTTTCGTCTACTTCCGAGCTTAATCCAATTAATTAAGCTCAATGCAAGTTCAACGGAGCTGCGTCGCTTTGTCAAGCGAGGAAGGAAGTGCATTACGACGATTACCACCAAAGGGAGCGAACTCCAGAGAAAATCCACTCCTAATAAAGTATACACTCCGCGTCTTCGCTGAAAAACCGGCGAAAAAAAAAGAAGTACGGACGAGCAGACACCGTCCGGATAGTCGACGGGAAGAGCCGCCGACGGCCCACTCCATCGCAGCACTGACCCAAATAGCCGCTTCGCGCAGCCGTCCATCCGGCGATTGCCGCGGCCCAAAGACTCCTCCGTTGCGGGCCCTTTTTTTTTGTCCCCCAAGGCAGCAGGCCCAACATCCGCGACAGATATTCGGCGATTGGCGGCGGGCCGCGCTTTTCTCCGTCGCCGCCTCGCGGGTCAGGTTCATCGCGCGCGCAATTGACTTTGCGGATATGCGTGCGTGCGCGCCTCCTCCCCCGCCTCTCCGGTAATGGATAGGACAGGACGGCTAGGGGAGACCGCGAGCCACAGCGGCCGAGTCGGAGTTCCGTGTCGTCGGGGATACCGAACGCGCGCGCGCCAACACACACGGCCCATCCGGAGGAGCTTCTTAATTCTCTTCGGCAGAACGAGGAGCGAACGGGGGATTTCTGGAGCGGTCTTCTTGACAGGTGAATTTACTTACAGATGGTTTTCTTTGCATTGTAGTTTCGGCGATTTTTTTTTTCTTTTTTTTTTTCTTTAGCGCGGTACTCGTCGCGGTCGGGGATAGACAGATAGGTTTGAGAGGGGTTTTGGAATTCGACGGGGTTGAGAAGGCCAAATTGTTCCGATTCATATGGTTTTGCTAGTACGCAAGATCAATTATTAGGCTCGTTTCAACTTGATTCGTCCACTTGCAATGATTCAGTTTTGGTTGAAGTAATAATACAAGTCGATACCGGTTCGGTAAAAATGGGTCGACGCTATGATGTAATAGAAGCTTAAACATTGACCGACTAAATATAATTGTGGTACTTAATTTGAGAAAGAAGCTTTAATCATTTTTCTATTGCCCGCTGTAGCAAGAATTTTTAACGAAAATTTTGATCCGAGCTATCTTAAAATTAGAAAACAAAACTGTAGAAATGATGTACATTTGTTTTAACGTGACCCGTCTTTTTGAATATCAGGTCAAGGTAAAATAGGTCAGTTTTGAATCTGTTAAGTATCAAAGGGAAATCAAGATGAGTCGTGTCTGCGGCTTCAAGTAGGATAAAACCTTTTAATTTGCATCTAATTTTTCAATAAAAAAAGCCTCATTACACCCGCACACAAGTACAATTACAATTGAAAAATTAGACAGCAGCCGCTTACTTAAATTTCCCACGAGCGTTATCATAAAAAAAATAGCCCAAAACTAAAAAAGGCCCCGTTTCTTCGACAGCAGAGAGAACGAAATGTCGGGACGAAGGAGCGCAGCCTGGCTGCTGTTGGCGGTCCTGCTGCTGCTCGGCTCGCAGGAAGTCATTGCCAGGAGAGGCAGGAGCAGGAGCAGAAGCAAGTCAAGGGTCCAGATCGGTCTGCCCATCACCGGCAAGTACCGCGATCCAGAGAGCGACCAGTACTACAATAACCAGCACGTACGTATGACCGGTGTGTTACGTGATACCTCTAGTAAATAATTGCTCGGATTTTCAGTCGTTTAGAGAGGGTCGTGGCTTTTTTTCTATTGTTCTCTCGGCTGACGATGTAAAATTGTCGATTGCCCGGCTTCATTCTTTTGATGCTGGAAATTGATTCAATGATTTTTTTTTTTTTATAAATGTTTGTAGTAATAGTAGATGGATGATTTCCAAATTAAAAGTATTTTCTTTTCTTTTAAGTAATTGATTATTTGCAAGCTTGTGACAAATCTTTACTTTTCATTAAATTAATCAGAATTAGAATTTTAATTCAAGATTATTCTCAAGACTGTCCTTATAAAGAAAAACAGGTTGCTAGAAAAGTATGTTGAAGCAATGAATTATTCTTTTTTTCAGGGTGCAAAGATTTTGTTGGCTTCGCACTTTGATCTCGAGTACGTTCTTGGTCATAAGATAGCTTTCCTTTGCGTCGCTCGTGGAACCCCAAGACCGCACATCACCTGGTACAAAGACGGCAACGAGATCTACACACATCTCTATTTGCACGTAAGCAAAGTTACATTATCTCTTCGTAGGGAAAACTCATCCCTTTTAAAAATTAAAATTACGATTTCCCAGGTTCACGAGTGGCAAATGGGAAAAGACAAAGTGAAATCGAAACTGGAGATCGACCCAGCAACGCAGATGGACGCCGGAGTCTATGAATGCACGGCCGACAACATGTACAGCATCGACCGGAGGTCCTTCAAGACTGACTTCTCCATCGCCTTCGATTGAGCTTCCATAGACGACTGTACTGAGAAACGATCTTTCATTGGAAAAGAGGCGCTGTCAAATCAAATTTCTTTAATCTTCAATCTTCTCGGAAGGCCAAAAATTAGACTATGCGTTTAACTCTAGTTTTTGTTTTTTTTATTTCATTAGATGAAAATGGTATTGTAGCTTTCGATAGAGTAAAAGGCTGAAATGTTTTTTTACAAGGAAGCGTCTGTGTTTACGAGGATTTCTCTGCTCATTTTTCTCGGTAGGTAATTTATTTGGTAGATTAAAAGAAAGAATTTTTTAATGGCGCAGAGAAGTCGGCGTAAGAATTAGTTTGACAAATTTTTTTAGATACGATTTTTTAACGTATGATTAGAAAAAGATTTCTGTGATTGTATGGTATAAGTGCGTATTTTGCTGTTTGAACAATACCTTCTCAGTACACGAACTAGATTTTAAGAGATCTAAAAAGTTATTTATATGCAGAGGCTCTTATATACAAATTCTTCAGTTTTATCTTTGTATTAACTAATGGACAATCATGCAGCTTGTATTTTTAGACTTTTCTACTGATTTTCTGACTCGAAGAAACTGTTAATAAATATTATTAAGACAATAAAATATTTCGTAGTTATTAAACTACCTGCAAGAGACTTAAAAATTTTATTTTCAACTGACAAAACGAAAATGAAAATCGATCATTGGAAAATATTAAAAAAACCTTACCTTCGCTCGCTGTGGATGATGTCCATGTAATCGCTGCTGCGCGCGTAGAAACCATCATCGGTTATGGCGCCCCAGAAGTTACTCCAAGCTTTAAATGGTCTGACAAGCAGCGGCGCGACTATTCCACGCTGTTGTTCAACTAATAACTCGAAGGTGTTCTCATTGTCCAGGTGCGCCTCGGAGTCAATCGACAAGAAACCGGAACATTTCACTGAGATGCAATGGTCACTGAAAAGATATTATTGTTTGAGAGTAGCTCCATTCTTGGAATAGAAATCATCATATTTTTTTAAGTTGTGTAGTTTACAACTGACTAAATTTTATGCAATTTACTAATAGGATTCCTTTAAAAAATCTAAAAATTTCATCTAACAAAATTGTGCTATTAGGATAATTATAAAATAATCTTTCAGACAAAGAATTTTTGACCGAGATTTTTTTTTTCAATACTTTACGTGTAAAGGACTTAAAATGAGTATAAGTATACTATTCCTTAAAAAAACGATGGAATCAGAACAAACTAAAACCTACACAGCCAAGCCACGAGCAGCGGTTTCAGTAATGCCATCATCCGGCTTGATTTCCTTGACGCTTCTGTATTCCTCCTTGACTTCCTCAATGAATTTTCGCACCAGATCGTTGTGATACTCGACGTTATTCCTAATAAACAAATGAAGCTTGTCCTTGGGATACTTCTGTAGGCGAATTTTCTCGAGAAACTCCTCGAGGAAGGACGTGGGCTTCTCGATGAAGACGGCAACGAGCAGAACGGGGTATTCCTCCGGTCGCTCGATGTCGAGCTCGATGGTATTGTCCCAGCAGTTCAGGCAGCCCTCTTCCGGGCTCCAGGCCTCGGCTACGTAGTTGCCCAGGGAGTTCAAGAGTAGTTTGCTCTTGCCGTTGCCGTGAACGATTAGAGGCACCGTGTTGTACGCTGTATTTTGCAGGTAGGCCTCGTTGCCCTTGAAGCGCAACTCAATGTCGTCTGAAAGAGGGAGTTTGGTTGGTTATTTATTATTTTTTTAAATATTTAACGATTACAAAGCGCAAAGATGACCAAATTAAATTACTTTAACGAATCAGCATTTTTTTTTCTCAATAAACAATTAATTTGTGGAATAAATCAATATTTGCCTTTGTAATGAAAATACTTATTTATGAAAATTAATAAATCATAAATTTAT
Organism: Ormyrus nitidulus; assembly: GCA_900474335.1. NCBI lineage: Eukaryota > Metazoa > Arthropoda > Insecta > Hymenoptera > Ormyridae > Ormyrus > Ormyrus nitidulus. The sequence continues at coordinate 41,383 of UCOL01001061.1, forward strand.
TGAAACAATTTGCAAGTAAATATTCTATATTTACTTGCAATTAACTGTTATAATTAACGGTTTATTTAAATATAAAAATGCTTTAAATATATGAATGTAAACGATAACTTATGCATAACCATTTTGATAACAATTTCTTCAACAGCCAACAATAATTACGAATTCACAATAATTATCGATTCAATTTATAAAAGTATTCAATATCAATTACGAGAGAGCAACTCGTTAATTACAAAACTAACAATTAGCAACTGGTCAATCAAAACAAAATCTTCCCCGAACGAAAGAAATCAAACCCCCGCAGAGAGCGTTAAAAAAAAAAAACTCACAAATAGCCCCGTTAAGATTCTGAAAGATCTCGGACTTGTGGTCCAGCCTGATCTTGTGCTTCTCCCTGAACTCCTTGTCGAGGTAGGCCCTCGTGTAGAACAGCTGATCGTCGTCGTCGTCCTGGATCTTGAGCCGGTCGAGGATGGCGTAGACGTCGGGCGCGTAGCCGACGAAGCCGCCCGAGTTCAGGTAGCGCTTGCCGCGCTTCGCCTCCGGGTACTCCGAGGCCAGCGACTTCATCGGCCAGCAGAACTCCTCGGCGCCGAACACCACCCGGGCGTCCTTCCACTCCTTGAACTTCTTCACGACCTTGTCGAGGGGACTCAGCAGGATTACGTCGTAGCTAAAGCGTTTTGTGAAGGTTAGTAGGTACTGGTTGATAGATTTATGATGAATAAAATGTTTTTTTTTTTTTTAAATAAGAATATATATTGAATATAATTTTATTAACACGAATGAAAGGACTTAGCTGTCGATGCAGTAAAACATAAAAATATAAAGTTTTGTATACTAAAAAGTTGAAAAGATACATATAACGCGAACACCGACTAAGCGTTAGGAATTTCAATTTGCTCGCCCAGAAGCGCGGGCTGGTATCTAAAGCAATTGTTTTTGCGCTGCTAATGAAAGTGAAACGTCGTTCGATCGCGTCGCGGTCAATCGGAGCGAGCCGAAAGCATTTCCTAGCGGTTGCATCGACGAATCGGAGCTGATCGATTTGTTCATCGTCGGAGATTTTCAATCGGAATTATCGTGGTTGCGTAGCTTTACTGCATTATTTTGGTAAGAAGTGCAACCGTGTATATTATTGCGTAAATTATAACTTTTTAAGAATAATTTTTGCGGCTTTCTTACATCTTTTTGTTCGGTGTCTTTTTCCAAGCCTGTAAATTCGTTGTATTCAACCGTAACATTGCGACGTTTACATAATTGAGTATTGCGTAAAATTGAAAAATTAGGAAAATGGCAATTTTTTATTTTTGATTGAATTCGCTGGAAATTAATTTTCGTCCGCCAAAGAAAATACTCTACTGCATTGGTGGCAGTTCTCCGGTAAACGAAAATTTAAGAAAACGGCGGTAAAAAATTTCGATTTTCTAAATTTAAAATAAAACCATTCCCGACGCAATTTACATTGCAAACATAAAAGTTGAATAATCAAAATGTCCCTTCTTCATTTGTCGCACTGCATATTCTTCCATTCAAAACCTAAACTTCCCCGCGAGGCTTTCGACCCCAAAACCGAAGCTCCTCCCAAAAATCTCCCCGTTCCCCCCGCGCGCCTCGACTCACCTATCCGTGAACAGCACGATCTTGTCCATGTCGTCCTTGTGCTCCTCGAGCGCCCGCTTCAGCAGATTGACCTTGAAACCGCCCCCGGGGTAGCGCATGTCGCCGCCCCGCCAGCTCTGACCGAGCCCGAGGACCTGCAGCCGGTCCCGGAAGCCGTTGACCTCCGCCGAGCGGAGGTAGCGCCGGTAGCCGTCGGTCTCGTTCGTCGCCACCGTGAAGACGAGCACATCTGCGAAGAGAGAGAGAGAGGGGCCCGTTAGCGATTGTGCGCACTGTGGACGAGTTTAAGGAGCCGCGACGGAGCGGAGATCCAGGCGACGGGATTTACGGTTTTTTTGGGAAGTGAGTTGTGATGTTTCTGTTTTGGCTGTTTCTGGGGTGTAAAAAGTGTTTATGTTAGCTGTACTTATTTTCTAGGAAAGCTTCTATTTATTGTTGTTGAAACGAAATGTTAGTTTTAATAACTAACAAGGGGAGTATGGTAGTAGAAAATTGAGAGATAACGAGAATGTACAGTCAAATAAATATTAGTTAAAATGTATTAATAAGAGACATAGTCGTAAATGATGTATTGTAAAATA
>UCOL01001062.1:0-43648 GCA_900474335.1 Ormyrus nitidulus
CAACTAGACTAAAAAACCTGTTCGGAACACCAATTATTGAAATTTCTTTCGAAGGCTGATTTTAGGAAGCAAAAGTCACTTGCCGCAGGATAATTTCTAATCCGTACACTTAATTTGGCTGCAGATGTTTTTACACTTTCTTGTTAGTATTTGAACCCACTTAAGTGGAACACCGGAGTTAAAAGTATGCTGCACGAATACTTTTGAAAACAATGAAATTTATTTATTTATTTAACCAGAAAATTTACATAGTATTACATAAATTCCCGCAGAGGTAAACAATAGTTACCTGTTCGCGAGAAATGTAACAAACTATTAATTATTTTATGGATTTTATGGATTTTGCTATTGAACTTGTAATAAAGAACATCATTTTTTTTAATGCCTCACCCTTAATAAGTGGCTTAGAATTGACAACAAAAGTGCTTGAATATTTTGCAGCTCCCACTAAGTCATCTGTTCAGAATATTTTCTACGACAAGTGACTTTTACTTCTGAAGATCAGTCTTCGAAAGAAATTTCAATAATTGGTGTTTCGAACAGGTTCTTTAGCCTAGTATAGAACAATTTTTAAATATTATATATTTATTTTACACGTTAATTTTTGTAATTAACAATTATTATCTTTTTTTAGATTTTAACTCAGGCTTGTCCCCTTAAGAAATAAAATTATAAATATTTTTTCACATTGAAACTGTATTGCATAACGTAAAAGTAAGGAAAATAAAGCTTATTTTTTAAATTTCTTTTAAAATTTTTGTAACTTTTTGTAAACTAAAAAAATCTCGTTGTGATCGCTTTTTTCTTAGTAGAAATCACACTATTTTTAATGCTTTGAGGTTAAATTTTAGCATTTATTGGCTTATCAAGAAACATTTTTTGGCCATTTAAAGCACTTTTTTAAAAAAAATAGTCAATTCTTACTCTAAAAATGTTTTCAATTTCTACAAGGGTTTATACATTTGTTAACTTGCATGATTTTAATAACATAACAGAAAAAAAATAGGTTTTAATTCTTAGAAATAATGAAATTAATATGTTTTTCATGACTGTGATTAGAAACTGTGATAATTAGAAACGGCAGCAGTGCGATAGTTTAACAGGTAAAAAAGTAATTTCACTTCATTTATTATGTATTAAACATAGTCGTAAATTAAAAGCACGATTTTTTCTAACCCGCTTTGATATCTGCAAGGATTTGAAAAATTCTTCTATAAAGAAAATGAAGAATGCTTGCAGTTTTTGTATTAAAAAGTTACTAAATGTTACTGATTTGAGTATTTTTTTTTTAATTACACCAAGTGTTAAAAAAAGCCATTTAACTTTTGTTCGTTCACTTATATGCGCTGCGTCTTAGCATGAACTTATTTTTCAAATAAAACAAGTCGATCCAGTCGTAGGCCGCTGCTCTACTCGAAAATCTCGCCAAAGATCGACATAAAGTCCGCGAGCCATGATGGCCAGTTTTTCAAAGGAAAGCGCGCCAGATAAAATTCAATAAAATCCTTCAAATTTTGTCATCGCGAAAAAGAGCCGCAGTAAATTCTTCCGTCATCGGTTTATTAACCATCCGCGGGGGCGCTTGGCGATCGCTGGGCTCGGGACAGGGATGCGACAGGCCGGCTCGCCCGCTTAAAAAGACGACTCGTCCACTCCGCGCCGGTGACATCTCGAACAATGCAAATATGCGCCTACATATCCGAACGAATTTCCGTCGCCGGTATAACCCGGGGAAAGAGAGACGGCGCGGGCCAATGGGCGCGGTGGAGAAACGAGCGGAAAAATGTCTCGCGGGGGCCAGGTTTGGAAATGAGATTTGCTGGTAAACCGACAATTTATCGTAGGCAGTATCAGCTGCGAGCGCATCTCTTCCTCTGACCAGAGTTATAATTAATACGCCGCCGTCGTCTGTGTACGGCCGGCCAATATGACGCACCTACTAGTTGCCGCAGAGAGAGAGAGAGAGAGCGGAGCTTTGCGAAAGTAGCCTCCGGCCTGCTGATTAAGTTTGAATGACCGAGGCCGCAAAAACACATTAAAACTTGAATGAGTACAGATGAAAATTTGGTCGCCGGGAATCAAATGACCGCAGAGCAAATGGCCTGGCGGTCGCTCGGCACTCGTATTCCTCCGGTCCGAAGTCCCGAGCCATCGGCATCCACGAGCTCCGAGAACTCCGCGCTATATTTTACTCCTCTTTTCGGAAGCGCCCCGGCGGCCCCCGCACAGACTTCCCTCCGAAATATCGCGGCGCGGCAAAAATTCACTTTCGCGAGCCTGATGGACCGATCCGCAGAGAGAGACAGAGCGCGGCTCTCTCCCGGCTTGAGGACCTCGTTGTGCCGACGGTTACCGCGATGAAAACTGCCTGTAATAACTGACCAGACCGAGTTTGATTTCAATTGATGAACGCCGCCGTGCAGCAGCAGCCCGGCGCAAACCATAGATCGATCAGTTTTTGGCGTTTTGTCAGTATCGATGCAGAGATTGGCTTGTTTACTCGGCAGAGAACCGCCGCCGTCGCCGCCGCCGCCGCCGCCCCTCTCCCGATTTTTATTAATGTCGCGTCGATGGTAAACTGCTTTCAGCGTGTCCTATGACTTTTCGGGAAATTGTTCCGAATGGACTGCACTGTGCTCTCTCTGCGCCCCGAAAATTGTCTTATTCGATCGAAACCGACCAAGTATTTTGCGGCCGAGGTGAAAAAAGGAAATGGCTTTGCGAGAGAACCGGGGAAAAAAGAGAAATTGCGATGGATGACTGCACCGAGCCGCAAATTCGATTAATCATCGGGTCACAAAAATCATCGAATCGTTTTCTATACGTATAGCTGCAATGCGGGTTCAAATAATTCATCATTTTCGCCTTGAAAATTTTCATTTTTTTTCTGTTATGACACTTGAACCTTTTGTACAGGTACAACATTTACAATTACACTAAAAAAATAGATGTCATTGGACGATAATGCACATCTCGACTGGTCGCATCATTTGCTCCACTGACAAATCTTATCTTACACAAGTGTTCACCATCACCATCTTCAACACCAAGTCAATAATTCAAAAATTCCTCAGACGCACCTGCATTATGCACTGGGGCTGAAGCGAGATAGTTGCAGCTAGTATTTCTACATTCTTGTCCAACTTCTTTTATAGACTACAAATCCGAGGTGCGCCGTTTTTAGAGAAAGTTTAATGGTGCTGATATTTGCGTACTTAAAGACATCAGTAACCTTTCAATTACCATTCTGTTGACGTCTTTGACAAGCGAGTCTCATCGTCCATATGGTTTATGAAGTTTTTTAGAGGACAAAACCCATGAGCCTGAATTCAGATTTAAACTTAAACAGAAGTATTCAAACTAGCCAATAATAAACACCACTTAATTTCTCGTTTAGATGTCATTTTTCGAAGACAGAAATTAGTTTCCTTGGGTAACGTGTAAGTTTAAATGATGACATTTGTCCAAGCGATGAAAAGATTAAATCTAGTCTCGATTATTCGGTTTCACATGAGAAAAGTTTATTGTTTTATCGGTCTTGCAAGCTATTTCCAACGATTTATTCCCGGATTTTCGATTGTAGGTAAAGCATTGAATGACTTATTGAAAAAAATGAGAATTCTCACTTTTAGTCTGAAGAAATTGGAGCATTTGAAAAATCAAAAGAACATCTTCAGGATTACCCCGTTCAGTTATTTATTTTCCAAATGTAAAAACATTACATTGAAATGCAACGATTACATTACGACAAACTGTTAATCTTTTTCTAGAAGAAAAAAATTTTAGCAGCAAAATTAATTTAAAAAATAAGAATTTGCAAATAGTATGGTACCTTGTTAGACATCCGCAAATGCTGATGAATGTTGTAAGTTGTTTTGGATAATTGATAGGCTACCATACCTCTAACGGAAACCCATCTATGATGATGATCCAAATGATATAAATCATTCGTCGGCTTCGACAATTTATTATACAACTTATATTTGGACGAACGTACGAATAAGAAATAACCTTATCAATAAGTTCGTCTCAAGATTTAGTTAGCATCCGAATCGACTGGTTATTTCTGATATAGTTCGAAAATCCGAGCTTTTTTACTTGGCAAAAGGTAAAGGACCAAGGATTTAAATGCCCGATTCAGACTTTACGTAATTCGCGGAATAACCTGGTTAAATTTCACATAAATTGATTTACGCGATTTACTTACGAGAAAATCAAACTAAACTATTCAATTAAAACCTCGCCCTCTTAGCTCCGCTCCCGAAAGAATTTATGAACTCCTTGAAACTCGACATTCCGCCTGACTTTAATAATGCGCAGCAGCGGCAGCGGCAGCAGCAGCATTTTGGTTTTGTAACGATTCCCGCAGTTAAAACGGATAAGTAAAAGTTAGGCTTATTTATTAACTGCATATTTTATTCGCGGCGAGAAAAAAGGAGCGCGCAGCGGCACAGCGGCGGGCAGAAGCCAGTCGCCGAAGAAGAAGGAGCGCAGCGCGCGTAAAAGCATACACAGAGCGAGGCATAAGCATAAATCTCGGCCAGATACATATTACTCTTTAATTATCCATCAAAGTTTTATGAGTTCACGAGGCGTTTTACACAATAAAAATCGTCAAGCAGATCGTAGCTCAAGCTGCTCGGGCGTACACGATTTCGACCAATCGCCTCCTCTCTCTCCTCTCTCTCTCTCTCTCTCTCTCTCTCTCTCTCTCTCCGCGCGCAGTCTTTTAATGTATTCAAATATAAGCGGTAGCAGTGTTTATGTCTTGACATTGCAAATTGTACCGGCTACGCCATAACTTAAAGTAATTGCCGCCGCGCCAGTATAATTATTTATACTCCCGATACGGCGAAGGGGGTTGTGCGCAGCTCACCGTTACCGAGCTCTCCGCGCTCTGCTCTCTCGCGCGTATTTGTACGTCGCCGTACGGCGCTCTCTGAGTAGCAGGCCTGCATTTTCCTATCGAATACGGAAGGCGGAATGTGCCTATCTGGATTTCGCTCGCGATATACGCCGCGCCGCCGATTTGAATAGCTTTAGTGCATTTGTCTGTTTTTATCCCATTGTTGAATAATTAATTGCCGAGCGTCGCTAATTCGCCGCGGGATTCCCGGGGGACTCTCATTTTTCTAGGCCGAATCATTGTTTCCGATTAAATTAGAGCCGCGCGTCCCGCTGTTTTTGGGCGGCGCGCGCTCTTTTTTGTTTCGGATTGCTATTAGCCGCGTCTATTGTGGAGGATTGTGTAATTTGACGGCGGTGAATAGCTGCTTTGCTATGTTTAAAATTCTTTATTGCGAAATGTGAACATTTTGACGATTGATTTTTTTGTAATTATGCGCTTTTATAATTTTGGCTGTTTTAAGTAATGCATTGTTTATTCCTTGATGTGCAATGAAAATTATTTGCAATCAACAATTTTGGAGAAATAAAAAACTTTTCAGTAATTTTTAATTGGAGTTTTTGTCAAATTTTCTTTAGTTGATGCCCTCTGATATAATATATTATCAAAGATGAAAGTTTAGTGTTTTATTAAAATTATTATTTACCAAAAGCTAGTAAAAAAGTTACAATTTTTTGATAAATGTAGTTAGAGCAATAACTCGCTTCATTAAACTAAACATTTACACTAAAAATAATTTATTAAATAAATATCAAGAAATCGAAATGGTTTGGAAACTGCAAAATTACATTTTACAAAACAGTATTTGTTAAAAATTTTTGTTTTCGTGCAACTAGCAATAAACATGTTTCATCAAAATGCCAAATTATTTAATATTTATGAAAATAAATAAATTTGCACAATTATCGACATTCAGGTGATAGTAATTCCATCTAGTTGAAACTTATCGAATATCGATCCACTTTGTGGCAGAAGGTTCAGGCTTACGTTCATAGATGGCGATACCAACCGGCTAAACAGGGATCTTGCTAAAAACCTTTCGCGAAACAGTTTTTCTACTTTTCAAAACTGACATCCGATGCAGATGATACATAAATTTTTTTTAATCGATAACACGAACTTAAAAATATTTCCAATAAAAAGGGCTGCATTTTAAAAAAGCACATTTACCGAAACGAGAAATAATCCTCCCCCCCAAATTCCGCGAATAAAAACGAAAAGCTTGAAAAAAGTAAAAAAAAAAGTCGGGCGCACTTTCAAAAGGAAATTTACTTTTGCCCGGTCAATAAAAGTAAGCGTGCAAGCTCAAAGGAGCAGTGCACGTCGGAAGTCTCGGGGAAAACGGGGGAGCGGCGGCGCAAAGCGCAGACCGTGAAGTGCAGCCCGGCGGCTTAGCCGATAAATCAGTTCACGCGCTCGGTCGATGAATACGAAGGTGGTTTCGCCCGGCGTAACAGGTGGTCGGAGCTCTCATTCTCTTTAAGTTCCTCCTTTTTTATTCCTTTATCGAGGGAAAAACGAAGAGAGCAATCTCCAGCTTATGAACCCGGGCGCCGCGCGGCACCCACACCGCGTTAAAACGCGCTCTTAAAAGGATAAAACACCTCGATGGGTCTTCGCCGCGGCGCGAAAATAAACGCGTTAAGATATTCGCCGGGTGCTTTATTGGCTGTGTACCACCGCAAGGTATATAATGCCTGATTGTTCTACTTTAAATTAATCGCTCGAGTGCCCAAAGCTGCTTTTCTCTCTGCTACGCTCGCTTCTCTCGGTTAAGGATCGAGCGAGCAGATTTTGTTTTGAAATTTTCGAGAAAATTTTGTGGCGAGGTAAATAATGTGAGGCAGATATGTTTATTGTGTGAATGGTTTTTTTTATTTTAACGACTGGAAAGTATTTATCACAAACTCTTAATACTACTTAGGCTCTCTTCATCAATACTGACCTCGAAGGATCGCGCACGCATAATAATCAGCTAATAACGTCTAACGTGAAACAATATTAAATTATAAAACTATTTACATATTTACAATTAAAAACTTAATAAACGAGGATCTTCCTACTTTTAAAGCTAACATTCTTCTGAGATTTACGTCGGTGAAAAATATAAATCTTGTTACATTATTATATAAGGTGGGTTGTGTCGTGATATTTACTCGGATATACGCTGCTTCACTCGCATCTGAAGTGTTTATATCTTTAATAAAATATCTTTACATCTATTTTTGGTAGAAGTCATTGTTTCTTATAGCTCTGCAATAACATTTTTCAACAAAAAGACGATTCTAATTCACATTAGAATCTCGAGTTTCAGTAAAAATGTAAACACCGTGAAAGACTTATTCTAACGTTCTCATTAAGGCACAAAGTTTTCGCAGTACAAATGTAACACCAAAAAGAAAAAACGAATCAAAAAATCCAAAGGCACTTATTGCATACGTCAATTTAGAAAAAAAACGCGGACGCGCTTTACCCAACGTAAAGCGCGCCTTACAATTTTCAACAATCATTTTTCGAATCTCGAAAGTTATACATCACAATTTTCAACGAAGAAAACCGACCAAACTTTCCGACGTCAATTCGGGCATCGCGCTCCCTCAACGACTATACCAACTCTCGATAACAAACAAAAAATAAAAAAATTAAAAAATGAGAAAAACGAGGAAAAAATAAAAAAAAAACATTGCTTTGGTTGACGGAATCACCAGGGCCTCCACATGTCCCCGTTGCCGGTCGTCGTGGAGTCGCTGCTGATGGAGTTGTTCTTGTCGGAGAGATCGTCGGCGGAGTGCGTGAATTCCTCTTTGATTTTTATCGGCGGACTTTGGCTGTTGGTGGAGGAGGAGGTGGAGGCGACGGAGGTCGACGGCTCGTGATACCTCGGTCTCTTCTCCGCGACGGCGAGGAGGCCGTCCGAATGGTGTCTCTTGAGTCCACCTTCCCTCTTGGGCGCCAGCAGGGTCCTGTTGTACTTGTCTGTGATCACCGAGAGAGGCTGTCTGTGCTGCTGAATCGAGTCCAAACTGTCGGCATCCCTCTTGATGCTCGTGGTATTGGCCTCGCTGTAGAGGAGAGGCGAGTTTCTGTCGCTGCTGGAGCTGATTTGGGGCTTCTGCGTCTCGGGCGAGGAGAAGCTTTTGGTGGAGGAGGCTGCGGGGCTCTGGTCGGGCATTTTGAAGCTGCGCATCTGACTCTGGGGCGGCGAGAGCGACGTGGGGTACTGCTCGCTGTGGTGGTTCTCCTCGAAGCTGGAGGTGGAGGTGGAGGGGCTGAGGAGCGGGCTGTGCGTTCTCTGTACGGCTGTGAAGGCAGAGGGCTGGCCGAGCCTCGTGCCTGTCTCGCCGGCCGGGGGGAAGAATGGGAAGTTGGCGGTGATGCCGGCGGAAGGAGGCACCAGGAGGGCTAACTCGCCGGTGGGCAGTCGGCTGGGGATGAGCTGGACGTTGCTGGGGATCTGGATGCGCGCGCTGCCGTTGTTGTTCTCGTCGCCGCTCTGCACGTCACCTTGGAAGCCGACTTTAACTTCGGGGTAAAGGCGTTCGGGCATGTAAGGCACGTAGTGGTTGTAGAACGGGGAGACCTGCTGCAGGTTGTTCACGCAGTTGTTCAGGTGGGAAACTAGTCGCTGCTTTACGGTGGGGTCGACGTTCTCGAGGTGGTTCACGTAGCGAGATACTTCGCTGGCGCACTCGGAGAATCCCGAGCGGAATTTGGTAATGACTGCCGGATCGGTGGCGACGGCGGTGCTGAGCTGCTGCCGCTGGATTTGCTGCAGGTGCTTTACAGTCATCTCCAGGATGTCGGCCTTCTCCAATTTCGAGTGTCTGGTTGGCTGTAAGCAAAAAGGAAGAGAATGGTTAGATTTCGAGTAATTATACGAGCGATTTCGTTTTTTTATGCTAATCGTAATAGATATTCCGGGGCTTTTACTTTTGGTTGCGCGTGCGGATAGGTGCGCGGTTTCGTTTTCAGCCTATCATTTACGCGGCACGCCAATGGAATAGTAAAATAGAGGTACGAGGATGGGAACGAGCGACCCGTCGCTGCCTTTAAGTAGCATCGCCTTCAGCGCTTCTGGCCATAAAGTGCGCGGTGGCTTCAAATCTCGAATCGTAAAAATCTATGCTAATGCCAGGCTGCGCAGCGTCTAATCAAAACGAGCTGATGCCCGGCTAATCACAGTTCCGCAATTTTCAGTAGCTCGATGATACGCTTTACCGAGCGCGTTCCTATACCTACGCAGCTTTTATTTCCCCGGGCGAATAAATTAAAAAGAATCGTTCAGTCGCTGCTCTCGGATCGCCATACATACGGCTAATTACGATTGTGCTTCGAGAGGCAGGTCCCGAAAGCAGCATCAGGCTCATTGTGCCAGGCGGAGAGTGCCGGGGCTTTTTTAAAGCCCCCAAAAAAGGCCGAAAATCTACACTCTCATCGACCTGTCTAACTTCTGGACGTGATCATTTGAAAAGATCAAGGCTTCATTCTCGAGCCGGTCTTTATATATTTCCTCGGCGCGTGGGAACCCGTTAGCGCGCCGAGCACAAAGGAAAGAAGACGGAGGAAGGCGAAGGAGGGAGGGAGAGAGAGAGAGAGAGAGGAGGGAGGAAGCACGAGGAGGACCGGATGATTTTGGTGAGAAAGCCCCGAAAAAAAAAGGAGGCCTTACACGTACGCTTGGCCTTTAACGGGGGCATCGATGACGCCCTGCATTGTGCGCCTCCCGAGATTTGTAGCCGCTATACGGCTTGTGTCGCGACGACGTCAAGTCGAGACCCGGTCACCTTGACAATGGGCGTGGGAGTGTGTTTACGGCTCGGTTACACAGCTGCACGCGCATAAAGAGTTACATGCGCCCGCGTCGCCTGGGAATCACAGCCGCGCGACGGAAGCCGCGAGTTGAATTTTAAACAAACGCAATTTCGTCGTTAAACGCTAGACGATCGAGCACTTGATCCGGAAAAAGGCCCGGAGACAGAGCGAGGGAGGGAGAGAGAGAGAGAAAGAGAGAAGAGGCGAGATCGAATGCAGGCACCTGCTAAGGGTGCAGCGGAGGGGAAAAGGAGAGAGTCCCCCTCCAGCGTTCCGCTCCCACGTTCGGCCGAGACGTGTGTGTATAGAGAGCGGATCCTCGAAGATGATACGGTCAACAAAAGAGGGAGAGCAACCCGAGAAGCGGCGGCGGCGGCGGCGGCAGCCTCCTCGCCTTCTCTTTTTAATAATTATTCGGAGGTTCCCACGGCGAACGCGGGGGGCGTTCCTCGGCTCGGGAGAAAGGTGCGCGCACGCGCTAGAGCACCGAGACAGATGCACGCACGTGGCCAGCCGCCGCGACAGGTAGCCGGAAGTCGTGCGCTCGTTAGGTCGCGCACATCGCCGCGGCCGAACGCCCGAGGAATCAATGTACGGGCAATTGATTAACAAGGCCGTAATCTCGGCCTCGCGAGGAGAGCGCTCGTTTTTTCGGTGGCTCCTCTCTCTCTCTCTCAACTGGTTTGAAGTGACACCGCGCGCCGCCGCTCTCGGGTAATTGATGGCGCGCGGCCGTCGAGATATGCGCGCCGTTCCCACGAGAGCGGAGCCCCGGCGTGGTGCGCGTGCAGGCATCTAAAACAAAACTCGCTGAGCCGAGCAGCGCTCGGTCCCCCCTAAAACAAATGCCGTTGCACGCACCGAGAGCCGAGCCCCTCGATCTGATTTAACGCCGGTTATATCGAGTCTAGTCGCTCGTCCCCTCCTCTCTCACTTGGCACCTATTATTACGAGCGCTGACGTCATCGCGACCGTTTGTTTCTTTTTGCGCGCAAGTGTTTTTTTTTTTATTTGCCGATGACGTTTCGGCGAAGTCTTAGCTCGTGCGTTCGCGGCCTGTACTGCCTGTACATTGTGTCTGCCGACATCCGGCCGCGTAATACTACACGGCGGAGTTGAATGGCACGCGTTATGCGCGCGAGAGCATGTCTGCGCGAACTTAAACAGCCTCACATAGGTTCTTCACCTTCGAGTCGAGCGCGTCTAACTCTCGCGATTGATTAAACGAAATGTCGTACGATTTCGCCGGAGTGCCAATATATACGGAGTAGTGCCGCGTGGTAATATATAACAGTGAATGTGAACTTACGTCTTTTTTCATGGCCTCCAGAATCAGGCTCTTGAGCTCGTCGAGGCACTGATTGATGCGTGCTCTCCTTCTCTTCTCCATAATCGGCTTATTGCTCTGGAAGAAGAAGAGGATTGGTTTCGTTAGAGCCGGCTGTTTTTCTCTCGGCTTGTTTACGCGCTCATTCATGAGCGCAGCGGCTCGGAGGGATTGAATTCAGCCGACGTCGGAGCGTCTTATCGGCCGGCGCGCGGCGTTGTACTACTTGCATGCGCGAAAGTAACGCGCGTCACGTGCGGGGACGTCCCCGCACGTGGCCAGTGAAAATTGACGCTCCGCCGCTCTCGGCTTTTCGCGGGACTCTATTTGACCTCGAGTGTGAGGAATGAAAACAATGACTTTATATACATCCACTTTATATGTGCTTAGTTTGTTTAATCAAGAGCGCGGAATAAATTTAACGAAGTTACCGGTAAAAATGCAATTAGTAAGCAAATTTTATCAGCGCTTAGAAATTATTACTTATAGTTGGTTAATTTCAAAGCTGCCGATTTAGTGCAACGTATCGAGGGCAGGAAATGTTTTAGCAAATATTTTCTAAATAAGATACTCACTCGTCGCAATTCAGCTTTGGTCATCCCCGACTGCATTTGGGGCTCGAATTCCTCGTCGCTTCCCGACATCTTGCAGCTGTAGTAATCAACCATTTAAGCGATTGAACTATCACAAAATCTCAAAAGCTTCTTCGGCTTCGAAATCACAAGAGATCAAGGAACTGTATACTAGTGTATCAAGTCCGCTCGCCTGCTCCTCGCAAACGTAAAACGTAAACTCGAAAAAAACTCGAGCAAAAGTTATCACCACACACCGAGGATCCGTTGATCAACACGACGGATGAGGCAAGTCGGAGCCTTTGAGCGCTTGATCCCCGAAGCAGGAACGTCTGCCCGATCGGGGTAGCGAAGGATAACTGTTTGACGTTTGGGCTGCTCGAAGACCGCATGCCGATGCACCGGCGGCCCGGCGGCGTGGTGGGGGCAGGCTCCGCTCGGCAGTGGGGGCCCCGACCGACGGGGGTAGCGGCGGTGGGGAGGCCCGGCTGCGGCCCTCCCGAGACCTGTTGATGTGTGGGAATTCACGCCGAGAGCTGCTGCCTGCTGCTGCTGCCGCCGCTGCTGCTGGGGTATGTCCCGCTCTCGCTCGCACGCTCTGCTTGCAGGCGGCGGCGGCCAATGGCAGGGGAGCATTTTTCTCAAGAGCTGTGTGTGCTGCCTCGTCCGCGAAAACGAACATCTGCTTAATTTTGTTATTGGCATAATTTTTATTTTTTACCGGCGAGCGCGCGCTCTTTCGGGGCCCTTATCGGCTATCGCCGCCGCTCCCGCTCCTGTTATTACACTCGCTTTGAGCTGGGAACGAGCGATTTTTGTTTGCGAGAAAAAAAGGTGGGAGGGATTCGAGCTTGGCCGATTTTTTATACGGTGCTCTTGTATGATTTCCTTTATTGAGCGATTTAGCATTTGAGGTAAAGAGTGTAGGTACGTTTCAATATACTGTGAAGGGTTTTTGTTAATTTCAATGCTGTTAGTTTTGAGATTAGGTCGACTAAGGCAAAACATTTTTAGATGAAAAATAATTAATAAACATTCGAATCTTCCCTGTTGGAAGTGTACCATTATTTCGCAAATTTTTGGCCAATTGTCTGTATATTGCCCAAATTTGGTTTACTATTAGTGAAATGGCTTAAAAAAAGGTGAAATTTCCCACAGGGTACAGAAATGCATTATTAATAGCATTTTTTTAATTATCAATCTTCATATATTAAAATCTATGCATTAAAAAACAATGATATCTGTAAAAAAAATTCCATTTTATTTATACTTCTTGCAACGCCAAAATATTCCCTGTACAATTTGAAAATCCAGCCAAACTAATCAGCCCTAATAAACAGCAATGAGCCCCGGTCTCGCAAAGCAGATGCAACACCTCTAGCAGGCAATAAACAATCGGCGGACAAAAAAAAAGGAGGAAAGAAAGCGGGGCCTGCAGGCGAGGCAGTCGGACGGGCAGCCGCCGCGCATCATATCGTTCCCACAGTGAGACTTTTAATGATCGAGAATCGCGCTCGCATCCGGGCATCCGAAATCAGCGAGCGAGACAAAGTGACGACGGTGGAAGGAGCGGGGGGGAAGCAGCAGAGGAAGGGTGGAGAGGGGGGGGGGCTATCGGCGCGTCGGCAAAGCGTAAAGGCATGCGAGCCCGGGAAGGGCTGTGTGTATACGCGCGTCGTAAGTGTGGCCGGCGCGAGCGATGCATGCATGCATGCATGCACCGGCCATGGGAATTCCCATGGATGTAGCGACAGTTTCCCCCCTTTTTCTGGCTAAGCGTGCAGGCAGACAATGGGGACTTCTTTTTGTCCCGCTTTTTTCCGGCTTTTCCTGCACGTGGCGCGACCCCCCCTTTTTTTTGATCATTGTTTTCTGGAGCAGTTTTGAGATTTCGCTCGGGACGGGATTGACTTGATTGCTTGCCCGCGGAAGGGGATCTATTTTTGTTTCGCGTGGGGAGTAATTAAGTTTATGAGATAGTTGGCGTGCACGTGCATTTTAGTAATTGCAGATAAGAATAGCTGCGAATCTATGTAATTTTAGACGCTATTAAACACCTAGTTAACTCACGTACCTACTTAGAAGAAATATTTTCAGCGTAATTTCAATGTGCAGGCGAATATTTTAAATTCCTTTTGAAGGAAAGTACTTTCATAATACATCGTAGCATGAAAATCATTGTATTTTGTTCTAAAATTGAATAGATTTTAAAAATTAATAAAATGTGCCTTAAATTTGAATGCAATCTCAGTAACTTTTAAAGGGCCTTCTTCTTCAAATACAGTAATCATCTTCTCTGTACCAAGCATATCTTTACAAAAAAACTCAGTTCAATCTCCAACGAGGTACTCAACCCTAAATTTACCCAGCGCAAATAAACTAATCAACTGGCCGGAATTTACACAAGCGAGCAATGTCGAAACCGCCTAACGAGACCATCATCGCTAAGGATTCCGTGATTGGTCGTCGGCACGTTCCAGCCAAGGCCCGAGGAGATGATCCCGGAGCCCGTAGAAAACGTAGAAAAGCATTAAAAAAAAAAAAAAAAAAAGTTGCCAGGCACGACTCCGTCAGCTGTATAACCGTTCGGACGGGGCTCCTCGACAACAGAGCGCGCCTAAGGATCTCTCCTTCGTGCGGCGCTCTGTTGACGAAATCAGTTATTGCCCTGTTTCAACAGGTAATGGCCGGCGCAATAAACGGATAAACTTTTATGGCCGCCGATTATTGCACCGGAAAACTTTTACTTTCTGTCGGAGGCAGAGACTCGAGGAGCCAAAGGCCCCGTAGATTTTCTTGCCGGAGGTGAGGACTGACTGTCGGATAATGTGCAAATTTTAGTGTTTCTCGAGGCCGGATTGATTTATTTTCCTCGCGCCTTCAATGAGGCGCGCGAAATCAGTTTGATTCATTATCTCGTGTTTTGTACTACAATTGTGTCTATATTATCTTGAATTCTAATTTATGCCGTTTCATCATTTGGGTTTTCTTTCATCATGACTATCGAGATTATTAGTAGACACTGTTTCCATTTGCGTATTAATTTGGAAACTTTTTTTTATCAGAGAAACATATAGCGTTTTATATAGATTTAAATAACTGTTTTAGTACGTTTAAAATTAGATTACACGTTATTGAATTTCTCAAAATTTCATGCAATTTTCGATGCATGTAATTAATTAAATACTTATATACCTTTATATTTATCTGTTAACAAAATTCCTCTCTTATTTTAACTCATTAAACGCTTCTCAAGGATCTGCATTTATTTTTACACCAGACGTCGCATATACCCGATTAGACTCCGAGTTTACCTTCCTCGGTAGTTCGTCAAACATTTGCCGATGAATCGTATAAATACGAAACATTAATCGATTTTACGTCAGTGATTATTTGTGCGGTGCAAATGCGCCGTGGAAAACAGATGCGGGCCACGCTCTGAGTGCGTCGCCTCTCAAATATAAGCGTATCGCGATATACATTCGGCCAAAAATCTACATACGTATCCCACAAGTGCAGCCGTACCGCCGCCAAAGAAAGAGAAAAAAACATGTGCGCGAAGCTTGAAAAATCAAGATACACTCCTTCGACTCCCAGATCGACTCGCCGGATACGAGTCGAAAAACGCAATAACAAAAATCGCGCCCTCGAACGTATATATCCCTTTCGGAAGATCGTCGGCGATTGCGAATCTCGAGAGGAGGAAAGGGGGGGCCGTGACGGCTTATCGATCGCGTCAGACTTTTGCCTATGCGCTCTCCGCTGTAATAATATTTGCCTCGGCAATAATGGACGGAACTCTGCAGCTGTGTGCCAATCGTTATATAGTCGTTGACGCTTTACAGCAGTCCGGCACGCGGTGGCCGACCGATCGCGCGGCGTCGTGCGCCAAACTGACGCGGAGTGGAAAACTTTTTTGGCGTTACGGAACGCGGAGCGGAGTGGAATTTTTCGAGGCCGCGGCCGTCGGAAATTAATTTTCCTTTCGATTTCGCGGTGTGCTTTGCGAATTTTGAGACTCGGAGGGGCCAGATAAAGTTCCTTTGTTTTTAGAGCGAATAATCGAGAAGCGGAGTCTTTTTTTCTAAGGGAATGAATGTATTGATGAGTGAGGAACGTTTACTGTATTTACATGAATTTACTCATCTAATTGTAAACATACTTGAATGCTCGGATTCAAGCAAACTTCGGGTATTTAAAGGAAATGAAATATCAATTCAAACTTTTAAACTTAAGATTTTTGAATTTAAATTCAATGGATTCATTGAGACTCAATGGAAGCAGACATTTGTCTTTTAAATCTTATCTAAAAAGCATTGTTTTACGTCACAAGTAAATTTGATCATTACAGAACTAGTCTTCTTGGTCTATTTAAATATCTTACTTAAAATGCAGATTTGGTTTAATATTTTAATCGTTTATTCAGAAAATACCGCTGTTTACCTTCGCAATATTTACTGAAAAAATAAAAATCCAGCTAATCGTTACTTAATGGCAAAAAAAGAAGGTAAACTCGATCAGCGGGCCTTAAATGCTCATTGTTGAAACACGTAAACGTCGGCTTAAGTTTCTTAAAACCAAGCTTACAGATTAGCTCGTTAGGGGCATTACGCAGGATGGCGCAAAACGCTCTATCCCTCGAGGAAGCAGGAAGGAAAGGCTAGACCTCCTCTCTTCCGTAGTTTATGGTTTTATTTGGGGTTCCGTCCATCTCTCCCCGGCATAATACGCCTGCCTTAAACTGCAGCTTTGTCCCTGAGACTGGTGTTGCGTAGGCAGGCCGTTTTTTTTTTCTCTCTCTCTCTCTCGGCAGACTCGGGGCCTAAGCGCTGGGCTTAGCTCCGCACGTAGAAATCCCCGCGAAGCCGCCGATGCATCTGTATGTATCGGCGCTTCGGCCCGAGCCGTTTCTTCTCGCCAGGCCGACCTTGGATCCCGTTTTCCAGGCAAGTGTAACCGTAATAAGTGCCGGCTTTCTGTCTGTCGGTCGCGCTGCCCGGCGCTTTTTGCCCGCCGCTCCTCTGGCTTGTGTGCGTTTTCACGGCTGGGGATCCTCGCTGAGGGCACCGCCGTAACCTCCGTTTCCTCCCCGTGATTTACGACATTATGGCTAATTATCTAATGCCGAGTGTGGAGCGGGGGCTGAAAAACGGAGCCATCATATTTCGCTGGCCAGGATGATATACGAGTTGAATGCTGTGTTTACGGTCCTTTTTTTTACTGGGCTTTTTCATTCGTGTTTTGTGAGATTTCGACTTTTTAAATGTTTCATTGCGCTAAATCGCCTATTATTTGTGTTCGATTTGTCATCGTTTAAAATAGAAGCGAGAAGAATTAATGAAATTTAATCAAAACATTCTTATACTCTTATGTGCGGTGATAGATTGTATTATTTATACGTAAAATTGTAGACAACTAGTCAATATTTAATCGCTCGAGTCTTGAATGGATAAGTGGAGAATGGAAACTTTATCAACAGACATCAAACTTTTTTAGCATAAAAAGTACAAGCTCTTTCGCTGAATATTTACTTAACCAAGAGGTGCGTTCTTATTCAAGAAAAAAGCTGACTGTGCAATCAAAAACATTTGAAACAAAAAAAAAAAAATTTTTCGCTCAAAAAATTGATCTTTCTTAAATTGACTCAAACTACTCATTTGATCATATCTTCAGGTGCAGATTTCCAGGTATAATTTCAATTTACCGCAGCCAAGTAGTCCTTATCCCATCGCGAGAAACGGCTCCGCAGCCTGCAGGAGCAATTAAAAACTGCCGAATCACTCAAAAACTGCTTGCCGATTCCCAGACGAAGATCATCTCTTTCCCAGGATTCCGTAATTTCCCATAAATATTCCAACTGACTGACATAATGGAAGGGCCGGCCGGTCATATGTTGCGCGACCTTCCCATTAACCCCAAAAAGGAAGGAAAAGACGTGTGAGAAGACGGAGGTGCTGTGCGATATAAGTGAGAAGGGGGCCCTAAGAAAGCGGGGTCGAAAGGGACGTTAGATTTGGAGGCGTTGAAGGCGGGACTCGAGGGGTACCGTTTAATTTGGAAAACAAGCAAATCGGCTACCTCGTTGCTGCGATTTCCGTTCGTTTTAGTTTTAGGCGTCTGGAAAAATGTTTTTTCGATTATTTAAGTCGCGAACGTCGGAATAATTTATTTATTTATTTAATTATTTAATCGATTTTAATAAACCTGTTTATTATGAGGAATAAAGATTATTTAGCGTTTTCACCCGCATCATATTTCATTCATTACAACCACTGAATGCATTTTTTTAACAAAGCAATCAATACCATTTCATCAATAAAGATTCGCTGATGGATATTTTTTTTCGCTCGCCACGGTAGTATAAAAAAGCATTAATTATTTGTAACAAGATACATATTTTTTTTTTTTTTTTGCTCTTTCATTCGGAGCAACTTTTACGCGCGTACATTTCCTTTTTAATTTCACAAAATTTTTCGTCGATTCCAACCCTTTATCGCAGCGTATTGCCCGATCGATACCTCGCCCACATCCCTTCATCCCGGGCAAAAAAAAAAGAAAAAAAAATAAGAGAATAACTTGAAATTCACGTATCTCTTCCAGCAGCAACAATGGGACGAGGCGGCAGCCAACCGCAAGGCTCTCGAGGCAGAGCTCGTATAAGGGTTCAAAAGAGAGGAGGCGAGTTTCGTTGAGAAATTGGAACGCCCCCACACCCTCGCACTTGGCGCGCTGCACCTGCGACTGTCGCCTGATGCGAAGGTCATGGGATACTCGCTCGAGAGAAGGCGATCTTGGAGAGTCCGGCCGGGAGTGTCGCTTTGACTTCCGTTTTCGAGGCGGACTGCGGAACCGAACCCGCTGTGCTTTACACCGGCGCCCTGCAACTTTTTACGTTTTTAAGGGCATCTATCGAGATGCCCGTTATTTATGCTCTGGTTTCCCACGCGGAAAAGAGGAAACCGTTGCCTTTGTGATGGTAAGTAGCTATTGACTTCTAATCGATCGGGAACAAGTTTAAGAACAACGGCATATGTTTGGGCAGGTATTCATGAGGGAGGATGATTTCACGGAATAAATGGTTTTTTGAAAATTATTGTGTACTTTAATTAAATATGAATAAATTATTATAAATGTACTTACTTTTATTATTATCGGTAGACTTTTTTTGTTCATTACTTGAATTGTTCATTTAGTTAATACTTTCATCTGAACTAAAAAAATAAAATCATTTTCACTGAATTTGCAGAATTATAGTTTGCTCACGCTTGTCGTTAGTTGATGGAGTGTAATTTTTTTCAATACGATCAGCGCCAAAGAAATTTTTATAAAAAAAGCTAGACTTGATCCATAAATAAAGTCTCGAAATATTTGAAAAAAAAAAAATTTTTTTTTCAAAAAGAAAAGCGAAAAGTTAACATACTTACGGCACACGACGAAATTGAGAAGCGCAAGTTAAAAGCCGCTTTTTCCCACGTGCCGCGCGTTTGGCCAAAAAAAAGGAATTCGGCTATATATAAAAGTCGAGAGTGAAAGAGAGAGAGAGAGAGAGAGAGAGAGAGAGAGAGCTTAGGGGAGGGTCGGACTTTTGAATTCGCCTGGTAAAAAACGTGGCTTTTGCACTTGTGCCGGGGCGCGCAGGGGTCGCTCGTGCGCAGATGCATTATATGCTCGAAAACACGCGACGACGGAGAAAAAAAATCGACTAATGCCTTGCAGCTCGGCTTTCCGGAACTAAAAAACCGTACGCCGGAGAGCGAGAGAGGGGGGAGAGAGAGAGAGAGAGGCTAAAATTGAAGCGAACGAGTGCGGTTTGGGAATATCGTCAAGGTGCACGCCTTCGTGCGATCTTGCGTGGGGGTGGTTTTTTTAGGGCCTCCGATTCTTTGAGAATCGCGGGATTGCGGTTTCCCAGTCTAAAAATTGTGCCAGCTGAGGGGCCGACGGGGCTCTTCTGCCTTTTTGCTTTCTTCACGAATTCTTTTATGATTGGCCTCTCTCTGGCTTTCTTAAAAATAGCTTTTGGATTTCGGGAGTGGCGTGAATTAGTTTTAGTTTTAATTGACGCGTTAAACGAATGTTTATTCATTGGAGAATCTAACATCACTGTACTTTTCTAAATACAAAAGTAATTTTCATTAAGAAAATTGTTGAAAATAAAATTTAAAACGTTAAGCTAAAAAATAATTCTTAAAATTATTCCTTCTTAAAAACTTTCGCATTCGTGATGGGACCTCGCGAGGGTGGTTGTTATGCACCTCTCTTTCTCTTCGAGAATCGGTGAATTGTGGTTTCTCAGTGTAAAATTTGTACAGCGTGAGAGAGTCGAAGGAACACGCGCGTTTTATGCATTTTTTGTTCGCTCGCAGCATTTTTAGTTAGCCCGTCTGGAAACCGCGCGCTCTGACTCACTTCGTTCGCTTTACATACTTAATTCAAGTGCATCCTTAAGCATAAACATATCTCGCAAAATACATCCCGGCTAAATTGACGTATCCGCGGCCTTAATCAATATATAAACTTGGCTTCATTAAGGCTACTTACCGAAATTACGAAAATTACAAGAACTTTTCACTTTTCAGAAAAAAAAGAGAGAGAGAATCGTCCGCCCGTAATCACTGCCTGGATATATAACGGAGAAAGTTTTTTTGCAAAAGGCGAGTATATGGGTTCATTCTGATTTTCGAGCCCTTAACCGCTCGTCGATTTAAAAAAATGATTAAAGATTTAAAGTGTGTCGGGGCAAAAACGCAGAGCCGAGATGAGCATCCGCCAATTTGACGGAGAAGATGCTATCGCGCCGAGGCAATTTGAGCGATGGCTATTTCGGTTGACTTTCAGTCTTCGAGAAGTGCCGATCATAAACCGGCAGTTCTCTCTCTTTGAAAATGAATTAGGTCAGTGTGTCCCGGTTTCCGCAATATACATATATATAAAGGTCGTGTGCTGGGCGCGCGCGCAAAAGCCAGAACTTTATGCACTCGGACGACCAGGTCGAAATTCGTCGGATTACACATTATTCGAGGGCACATAGTTTTACTGGGCAATACGACCCCCATAAAGACATGTATTCTGCTGGATTAACGTAACGGCGAAGTCAACGTTTTTTTTCAGATTTTCGACTGTAAATAATTGTTTTACTGCGCCAGACAGCGTTTTTATTTGGTTTATTTAAAATGTGTTTTGGACAAGGTGAAATTTTGGAAGACCGTTGACTTCTACCTGGGTGTTCTTTCAAAATTTTCAGCTCCTTTACAGTTCCTTTTTATAATTTATTGGTCATGATGTAAAAGGCAAACACTCTTTGTTCCGCTAAAACAGAAATGTTTAACTGCGTCCACACTCCAAGGTAATTCGACAATTTTCCTTGTCATTCTCTCCTCCAAGGGATCGATGAATGCATTTGACTAAGTGCTCAAAACTCCTCAAGAAATCCCTCCCCCCCCTTTCTCGAATAGGTGTCAAAAGTCGCCTCGACGCAATTGCATTCGCCGACTGCTTTTCCGCAATCTCTCACCCTCGACTGCACCTCGTCCTGTTCGTGCCGCTTCCCGCCTATCGGTTCGTCCAGTCAGTCTCATAATGCTCGGAGGCAGGCAGACAGGAGAGCGAGAGAGAGAGAGAGAGAGCGAACATATGTATAGGTACGCCGTCATCGTCCGCTTCCCCTTCCCACGTGTGTGTATAGGTATCGGTCCTTTGGGCGCTTGCGTTCGGAAGCTTGCAGGCGCTGGGAGCGCCATAAGAGGGGGAGAAGCAGCAGCAGCAGCAGCGGAGAGAAAGGCCGAAGAAAAGAGGATCACCTGGCGGCAGTTCCCACGTTTCTGCGATTCGCTCTCTCTCTCTTTCTCGCTCGCTCACTCGGCCGCCGTCGCCGCCGCCGCTACTGCCGCCGCCGCCGCCGCTGCTTCAACCCCATCGGAGAGTCCGTTTTTCAAGGCTCCTCTTTTTGCTCCTTACCTGCGTGGCTCGGGGCGAGCGCACACGATATGCGTGCGAGATGAATAGGGGCTTTTGCGAATATCGACGCCGGAAAGAATGCGGACTCGTGCATCTATTATGACCCGGCGGATAAAAGTGCGCGTGCCCGACACACGATGAGGAGAAAGAGAGAAAAAGGGAGAACCTGCGTTTTATTGCAGCGGACGAGAGACGAGGGGATTTTTTGGGCACATCCGAGGGAAAGTTCTGACCGATACCCAATGTAAAAGGGCCCCGAGGAGGATAAACCTTTCTTTTCGGGCGAAAGGCTTTTTTGGGGGAAAGGATCGGCGCGAGCGCGCGCGCACGAGAGACTCAAGGATGCGGCCGGTATATACCGATGATAATAAATTTTTACTGCGGCTCGGGTGGACGGGGTTTTTCTTCCGCCACGAGGGCAATTACACAAACTTGGCCATTTTCAGAATGAAGGGTGTAAAGCCTAATGGCTCTCTCTCTCTCTCTCTTTTGGGCTTTTTTAACGCGCCGGGGATTTTACGAACCGAAACTCCACCGATGAAAGTTTTTACGCGCTCGAGTGGACAGCTGTAACCCTGGAGATTTCTTGAATCACTTTTTAATGGTGGTCGCGCTCGGAGTTGATTTCCTTGTGTGAATTTTTTTGCAATCGACCGAAGATTGATAAATTAACTTTTTAACGATAATTTATTATGGCTTCTTTACTGCGCAGAAGGATACGCATATATATAAGAATAAATTTAAACTTAAAGTGAGGGCAAATTATAAAGGATTTAAGACTGCCTAAAAATCCCATGCCTGCTAAACGCAACAGCAACTCCTGCTTTCTCGAAAGCAGGGCTCTCGAGGCAAACTGATAATTTGAACCGGAAACCAAAAACGCCGAATGACGGGGTTAAGCCTCTAAACGTAATCTAATCTCGGCCGCGCCGGTCAGTTATATTCCACGTTTTCTAATAGTCCGCTGCCTCCCGTCCGGAGACGGATAAGCACAGCCATCCGCAAGCCCGTTAAAATCGGGCGGCCCTCTCTTTCGAGAAACACGATCTGTTTAGTCTCGGCTCTCGGAGCTTCTTCACCCGCTCCTTTCCGTGGGATGCACGACTTGTTTTTCGGGGCAGCTCGGCGGCGGCGGCGGCGCGCGCTTACACGGAAGGGCGGATTTTTGTTTTCTAATTGCCCCGCGCGCGCCTAATTGCCGAAAATAAGCGGCGATTTGCCGCGGGGGCAAAAAGACACGCGGCGCGCGGTATACCCCGAAAACTGACGGCGAGGCTGCAATTATTCGCGATGGCAAGTGTATGTAGATCAATTTGGGGATATATAAGGCGCGCGTGCTAAAATACAGTTGTTTCCTCCGCGCAAATAAAGAAAACTTTCTCGGGCAGTCCGAGGAATTATTATCTCATTAAGGGTTATTATTATTCCGGGATTTTTCAGCGGATGCGTAAAGACGAAATGCACCGTAATAATCGGGCAGCGCCGGACGGATTCGTTGTTCGCCCGTCAGGTAAAACTGCCTTCTTTCGATATTTAAAAGTGGAAAATAAACGGTTGCGAGTCGGGCAAAAAGGAAAAGGCTGCCCGCGCGCGGCTTTTTTACGATATCTTGCTTCTTGCCTTTAATGATTTAATTTTTTAATTGAGCCCGCCGCATTAAAAATAAATTAAATTTTTAAATGCCACCCGGTGTATACGTCGAGTTGGAGAGGGGAGGTCAATCTCGAATTTAAGACCGTATTTTTTCGAATCCAAAAAAATATTTATCGATACGCAAAATCTGTTCCACATACGACGCAACGATCTTTACGTAAATCATAAAGACAAACCGTATTAAGATCCGAGATTATTATACGCGCTGCAGTACTGCGCTCCTTACTTACTTCCGACCCGCACGCGAATGGAAATTGTTCAATCCCCCCGGAGGAGCGTATCACCGGTAACGAGCCAGGAATAGAAGAATCTATTTTTCGCGATCTTATCAAGCGGGGGCCGATTATCGAAATCTCCATAATCAAGCTCTGCAATCGGAGCTCCTCGGCCGGCTCCCGTCGCACTCAGTCATGCCGTACGGTAGCGAGGAAGCGGAGCCATTAATTCCCAATCATAGACGTGTTCCGAGAGAGAGACAGACTCGCGTAGGGAGATTCGCCTCGATCTCTTTTCCCCCCGCGGAGCTGCCGGCTAATGCCCCTTATAGTCTGGGAAGCAGCGTTTAGACGGGCAAGATTGACTTTTAGCAATCAAACTGGCTAAAACGCTTCTTTCTTCGTCGGGCGAATAGCTCGTTCAGCGGGCGGCTCGATTTTTATCTTATATAAAAAAAGGCTCTTATAACTGTAAAAGTTTTTTGCTGTACCCTTTTCGATTAATGGAAGTTAAATTCGCGTTTTAATGCTATATAAACTTTACGGGCTACTCTGTTACGTAAAACCGAAATTTTAACCGAGCTTTAAGACATCGTTAGACGACGCGCTCTCATTAAATTTTACTCCCGAGATAACTCGATTGTAAAGGGGACCGCGCGATTACGCCAATTAGCATAAGTCAAATATCGACTTCCCGCAAATTTCCTCATTACCCCGCGGCGCGACTCTCTCCGACGCGTCGGCGCTAAATCAGAATTTTGCGAAAGCTTTTAATCAAGGAAACGGGCGAAAAAAAAAAAACAAATATACGCGCGTCGCAGCCGCGCGCTCGAAAGCGTCGGCTTTGGTACACCTGAATCCGCGCCGGGCTTCGCTGAATGGAGGCCCCCGCGGAGAGATCCGCGGGAGCGGCGGGGCACAAAAGCGACGACACACGATCGCTCGTGCATCGCGCGTGCTCGCGCGCGGAGGGATACATACATATATATGTGCGCGCGTGTGCCTGAAAAAATCCGCGCCGTCGAAATTGCTCCTCCAATTTTCTATGATTACGCGCGCGCGGGCCGATCGGCTTTTTTGATTTATTGCTCGGTTTTTCGTCATTAGCGCGCGAGCTCGCGATGCGTAATGCGTGAGAAAGAGCGGAGAGCGGGCGGCGAGACGTTTTTTTTTTCTGATCGATCGGACGACGGATGGAGCGATTTTTGAATTGATTGTTTTTTTCGGGGGATAATTGAATACGGGGGTCCTTTAATTGTTTTGATTTCTTTTTGAATTATATTCCGACGCGGAACACTGGCAAGGGTTAGACTGGACTCACTGCCGATTTAATTAAAAGGAGCTGGACGAATCGGTTTAACGAGATTTCTAGTCCTCGCGGTATATCAAAAAATGCGGTAGAGCCCTTTTCCATTCTCTATTTAGAATGAAAATTACATCTAAAAAGTAGAAATCCCTCCGAGCCGCAGGGAACCGGGTCGCCCCAATATCTGCATTCAAAGCGACTAACGTTTAGCTTCCCCTCTCAGCTCGCGCACCTCTTTCATCTCGGAGCGATTTTTCCTAGCGCAAAAAGGCCCCGGCCGCAAGTGCAATATTGACTTTGGTCCTGCAGGCATCGCTTGGCTCGCGGACCTCGAGCTCACTTATCTCGGTAGCCAGTTGCCGCTCATCATCGTCGGCAATATAATTGCTCGGCTGCTTGCCGCGCGTCCGCGCGCTCGGGCGCGCGCGTCAAGTGTATATATACGGGGGAGTGCGTGCGACTCGGCTCTCTCGGGCGCGAAGGAAAAGGAGCAGCGCGAGGAGGAAGCAGAGCCGAGAGAGGGAGGCAGGGAGGCAGAGAGAGAGAGAAGAGAGGCAGTAGCCGGGGCTCTCTCACACTCGGAGGCACCTTGCGTCGGAGCAACAAGAGCAAGAAGGCCTCTGGCGCGCGCGCGTGTGCTCCACGAGCGGCCGGCCTGCTGGCGGGCCGCCTGGCCGGCCTGGTGAGAACACTCGGCGCTCGGCGTTCCCACCATCGGCCCGGCCGGCGCCGCCGCCGAGTGACGCGCTCCCTCCTCCTCCTCCCCCTCGCTCATCGCCGGCACGCTCCGCTACTCCGTGAGCGAGGGCCCCCCCTTCCCCCTGTTCCCCATCCACCGACGGCGGCCGCTGCGCGCACACGCCTAAGTAAGGGGCCCTACTTATAGCGTGCCCGCGCGCTCTGCCGCCAAGGCTACGGGGGATAGGGGAACCCTTTTAATTGTCGCTGATTTAGGAATTAAGAGAGGAGCTGCCTCGGTACGCTCGGGGAGGGAGCGCGATATAGGCTGCGCACTACGGGAAATTGATGTAATTGGATGATAAAGATTGAAGCGTGCCTCGCGAGATACCAAGCAAGCACCGACGGAGAGCCGGAAGGAGGACCATTGTGCGCGACGCGCCGGGCTCGAATCGCTTCTCAAAACGACTTTATATATATCATTTACGATCAATTGCTCTGATTTGCGTTTTAAAGGG
Organism: Ormyrus nitidulus; assembly: GCA_900474335.1. Lineage (NCBI taxonomy): Eukaryota > Metazoa > Arthropoda > Insecta > Hymenoptera > Ormyridae > Ormyrus > Ormyrus nitidulus. The sequence continues at coordinate 25,945 of UCOL01001062.1, forward strand.
CAGCCGCGGCAAACCCTTTTTTCTGTCCTCGATTCGGAGCGGCGGATTATTAAAAAGGAATGAAAAGCCACTTTGTAAACTACTGTTTGCCCATCGAAAGAGCGCCTCGTCAGAGCGTAAAACCAATTTTAATTCCTCCTTCGCGCTTTAACGGCGTGTCTAAAAGCTCGCGAGCCGTTACGGGGGGCACTATCGAACGTCGAAGCGCGAGAAGAGAAGCGATTAAACGCGCTTCCGCGGAGGAGCAACTCGAGCGGAGCGAAGCCCGCCGGGGAAGGGGGAGGAGCGATGCCACTGTTCGGGATCCTCTCCTCCACCCCGTCGGGGAGAGAGAGAGAGAGAGAGCTTCGGTCGCGCGCCAGCCGCGCGCGTTGTCTTTTCTTCTGTGTGTATAGCCGGGGCAATTACCGGCATCCTGCCCAGGTCCGCCGAGCGAGAGACGCGCGAGATTACGAAACGGCGGACGGTCATTGTGCGGGACGGGAAGGGAGCCTGTTTTTCTCGGCGGAGCTTTTTTGGCCGCCTTTTATATATGCGCCGAACGCCTTTGAATATAAGAGCGTTATAGCGATTTCGGATATCCCCCCGCCTTTCGGATCAATGTTTTAATTGAGGATAAAATTATTTTTAAGTAGTACTCTGGCTTTTACGATCGTACTTAATTACTGTTTTATGCGCTGCTGTAAATTAAAGCTGAATGATCGATAAAAGCTTGCTTGTTTTTTTTTTTTTCAGCTGGATACAAAAATCCTTTTTTCGGCGATATTTGTTTTATTCTTGGATAGTTTCAACATTTTTTCCTATACGCCGTAACTTAATAGTTTACAACAATTTCAAGTTTGTTCGCTTTTTCGAGAGCACAAAAAGGAGCACTTCGGCTAAAAAAAAATCTGTTAAAATAAGAGTTTTTAGAAATATTTTTCAAACCGTAGAGGCCGGTGAAAAAATGGAAAATTAGATACAGCGTCGAATACGTTTCATTCCCCAAAAAATGTGTACAACTCGCAACCAAAATTTTCAGCTAATTTGCCAATATGCGTGATGTTAAACAAATTAAAAAAAAATCACGCAGTAAACTTCGACACTACCCGAATTCGTCAAAAACCAATGATATTTAAATCCATGTTATACTCCTATTATCGCTTGCGGTGCGTGCCGAAACGCTCGAATTGAATCGGTCGCGTCCAAATATTTGTAACAAACTATCCGCGATCCCATACGCGACGGAGAGCCGACACGCACAAAATTCAGATTAAGCTTGCGCACAGTACCGTCGGCTATTGTTTACCCGGGCGTGTGCGTGCGATAAGGCGCGCATAATACGAGACTTCCGCCTCTCGGGGCGGCTCGCGTATACTATTCCTACTACGCCATTGATAAAAAGCGCGGGGAAAGTCGGCGAGCGCGAGCGCGTTCATTCACGAGGGGAGGATGTGTTTTCTTGCGTCGAGCTTCTCGGAAAGGTCAATTCAGGCGCGCGAGCCGAGTGAGTAAGCGGCGAGGCACGTGCTCGAACGCTGCTCTCTCTCTCTCTCGCAGGAGTATCGCTCTTATCGGCGGATTCGGTTGATATTCGAGTCGAGTCGAAGGCGGAGGAGGAGTAAATAAGAGCCGAACGAGTTGGTCTCCCGTGACATAAAGGAATCGAGGGCGATATGCGTGGAAGCCGTTCAATTCGTTAAGGAACGCCCGATGCCGTGACGAGCCTCCATCCTTTTTCAGCTACGGATTGCGAGATCGACGTTTTTCGGAGGAGGGCGTTAATAAACATGACATTACCTTTATATTCTATATTTGTAAAATATTTTACTGCAAAGTTTAATGTAAAAAGATTTACATCAAAACTAGTTTTAAAGTGTAACATGTATAACTTTAAATGAAATTTTTTGTTTAACGTTCAAACTCTTAGTTTCACTTTTGCAATTAGTTATTGTTATTTTTCTCAAACTAAAAGCAACGCAGTTAAGAAAAATCCATTAAAACGTTAAAAAAGTTACAAAAATCGCCGCGCTTCCTAAAATATATACTCGTTTGCAAAACTAGTAACCCACTGCGCAGAAAGAAGAGCCGGCGAAAACATCATTATAAAATAAAAAAAAAAAAAAACAGCAGCTCAGCGCAAAGCTCAGCTCTCTCTCTCGTCCCTGCATCTGTCCTGGCGGGCACGTCGGCGACTCGGTGCGACAATTACGCTGCAAAACTAAAAGCGGCAATTGCCGAGGCTTAGCGCGCGTCTCTCGCTTAGAGCCCCCGGAAAAGAAAAGAGGAGAGAGAGAGGGAGAGGCAAGGAAGTAGCCTACACAAAGCGGAGAGGAAGGCACAGAGAGCAGCGACAAACAGCTGGCCGAGTTTTAGGCACCGGAGCTTCATGCAAATTCGCCGATAGCGGCTGAAAAATTGGTTATGTGCCGAACGGGTTAGCCGGGGCTCTCTCTCTTGCAGGCGGAAACCGGCTGGCAAGATGCGTCCCGGGAGTGTGAGAACTTTCTGCGGCTCGTCACTTTGTCACTTACGCTCCTTCGGGTGCAGGAGCCTCCGGCCCAGCATATTGATCAGCTCGCGTATATATATACGCCGCGGCCTCCTCCCGTGTCCGCCAGGCGCGCGACGCCTTCCATTTGCGCCGATTAGCATAATGCTGGACTGCGGAAATCTCGTTTTGCATCATCTTTGACGCGTTAGGCCGCAGCCCCGCCGAGTGTCCGAGCTGTCCGAGAGGAGAGGCCCGGCTGGGAAAGTATGTATATGCGGATGCAAAGCTTTCCTTCGCGGCGCGGCCGCTGGATATAACCGCGCGGCGGTGGAACGAGTTCATTTGCATGATTTTCCCCGGCTTTGTTTACCATTAATTTATTGTTGTAACGCCAAGCGCAAGACCGGGTGGATTTCGGGTGTAGCCGGTGATGGATTTTATGCAGGACTTTGCGGGAATGCGGGAGCGAATATTTTTCGGAAGAATTGTTCGTATATTATATTTTGGATGAAAGTAATTTAAGACGCTTCAGTTTGAAGTACGCTTCGCTTCGCTTTAATTATTTTGAATTAGGTTTTCGCGGCAAAAATGTAAATCGATCTTTTCATCAGCGTTAAAAATTCTTTGGTCTCGATAAATTTTTGGACTTTGCAAGATTTTTGGGAAACTAATTTACCCGCGAAGTTGAAAACGTGCTCGGCATCGAATAAGAAACGCTGTTATTTCCCGGCGTAAATAATCCACGTTTTCGGCAAATATTTAATAAACCCGGGTACTTTCTCAAAATTAATCACGCGAAAAAGGAGGCAAGAAGCGGAGCCTCGATCGCAGCAGATAAGCGCAAAAAACTTATTATATGAAAAGGCCGTTTTACATAACTTTTAAATCGATCAGTTAAAATCGAATATTTCACCGCCGCGGCGGCGGCGACGGCGGCGACGGCGGCGATAAGAGAGCAAAAAGCCTGGAAAGTCCAGATGCGCGTAACGCGTTAATTGGTGGGGAAGGAAGTCTGGAGCGGAGCAGCGCAGTATAGATGGCTTCTTGATCCAGATCTCTCGAATGGCCCGTAACCATCGCGACGTGTTCATTGCGGCTTGCTGCGGGCTTCTGCGGTTTATCTGATAATGCAACTGAAACCGTAATGCAAAAGGTTCCCATCATTCCAGGTCCGCCAGTCTACGCTTCGTGCTCCGGAGCGAGAGAGAGAGAGAGACGAGGATGCTGCTCGCCGTGTACTCATCTTACTGCGTCTTGAAAGACTCTCGCTGCAGCCTTTTCAGACGAGTGACTTTCGATATTCTCACGATTCTTATGATGTATTAAGACTTATTAATTCATCCGCGATTTTTCTCTTTTTCGTTTGTGAGATCAGTTTTTATTTTAGCAACTAAATTTTGAAATTGCTTAAATTTTGAAATTGCTTTACATTTTAAAACCAAAATTATTATCAATTTATTTCGTAAATTAAAGTTTCGACAAATCTAGGTACAAATAACCCAATTGTCCTACAGCAGCAACAAAAAAACTCTACAAAAGTCTGCCCTCTCCTATCACCCAAACTAAACTAAAGAAACTCGTTAACCAAAGACTGCAGAATCGGCCAATCAATAAAAGGGCTTCCGCCGCCTGTGCAGCTGTGAAATACCCGCAGACAAACGTTTTGCCCTCGGCGCAAAGAATCGCAGCGGATTAGGAGCAGCAGAACCCCACAGCCCGTCGTCGCTTCTCCCCGCGCCGCAGACCTTCGAAAAATCAGCTGTTTTGACTCGCGAACTCGCACGACCGGGGGTCCCCGGTGCCGAGTGCGCGCGCGGAACAATGAGTCTCGCCGCGTCTTGCACGCGTTTTCGAGCTGCCCTCTCCTCTCTCTCTCTCTCTCTCTCTCTTTCCCTTCTCGCCTCGTCTCGAGCGAGGAGAAAAGGGGCGCTCCGCCGCGGCGAAAATCACGGCGCGTGCCGGACGTCACCTGCCGGCCCGATTTATCGATTCGAGGTCTCGAGGAGGAGGCCCCCGGCTGCATCCGAAGTCGCCCCGCGCGATTAACGTTTTTTTTTTGTCGCGCTGTTTAAGCGACAAGGATCTCGGGGAGCGCGATATACTCTTCGTTTTACTTATGTTAATAGGCGGGATTTTGTTTGTTGAATTGAACTACTTATCTTGTATTCAATTCCTGGTAGAAAATTAACCAGTTGGGCTGCGTTAACGTGTATTTTAAGTGGAGCGCTTTTTAGTTAAATTTGATGACTAAATTAAATAAAAACGATTAGAAAATAATTTTAAAAGATGAAATATCATTACACTGACTGAAATATTCATGAGCAAACGTATTTAATTATTTGATAATGATCAAAAAATAATATAGCAATTTGTCGGTTTCAACTATAAAACAAGTTAAGAATTGGCTAAAAACTGCTTAACGTTTCTACCAGGTGTTTTAAAGAATTATTTTAGCTCACTTTAATCTTCTGTAAAATGATAAAAATTTTATTTGCATCCAACTAATTCGAAGGTCGCAATTTCAGGTAGGCCCATTAAAAAAAAAAGAGACAATAAATAAAACGTTGAAATGAACAAAGCCAACGCTTCAAAGCGTCTTAATAGCCCAGTCAAAATATCTTGAATCAAAAATGTTTTTTGCCCCAATTAGTCACTCTAATATACGATCCGAAAAGGCAAAACAGTTTTTTCTTTCTGCCAGGCAAGAAAGCACAGCGAGCACTCGCCGTAATCCTCGCTCGCTCGTACAAAGGATAATCGCGCAGCTCATAAAGGACGCCTTAACAGTCGCCTTTAAAACAAGACGACTTAAAGGCAGCTCGGTTGCGCACACCATCCGACTACCGTGTACTTTCTCTGATTTCGTCGACAAGGAAATCTCCCCCGAAGGGCCGCAGTTAAGACGCTCGGTGTTAAAGGGCCAGCGGCGACGGCGACGGCGGCGGCGGCGGCGTCGTCCTCATCGAAGCGAGACGCAGCCCGTGAGAAAGGGCGGCTAGGACAATGGGTTTGCGCAAGACGCGGCCGGAGAGAGAGAGAAAAAAGGAAGAAGCAGCATCGGCAGCGGCCAGAAGACGGAGCGAGAGAAAGAGAGAAGGAAGAAGAAGGGGAGCCTTGGCACGCGACCAACGTCACCTGCCCGCTCCGAGTCTCTCACGGGCAGCTCCGGAGGGCATAAGCCTCGCTCGCGCGCTGCCTCGTGCATGCGAGTGTGCGCGAGAGCGTGTGTGTGTGTGTGTTCGGTGGGAGCCGATTTTCTTGTAGAGCAGGCAGCTGCAGACGAGCCGAGGGCCCCGGCCGCGCGGTGTCATGGGCCTCGGACCGAGACCTCATTACGTAAGGCGGACATATGCTCGAGCTCTCGTACTTTTCGGATTCGTGCACCGTTAAATTGTGGGACCGCGCGCGAGGAGGGAAAGGGATGCTTCTTAACGATCGTCATATTTTTCCGCCGCCGCGGCGCAGAGCTTTGTTTTCTTAATTGACCGGACAAAGACGACTCTTTTCCGGCGCGCTCTCTGGCTTTTGTCGGGGGGGCCCTATTATGGCACGTGATTGAGATGTTATATACGCCGGCCATTTCTTAATAAGGGAGTTGCTTTGATTTATTCAAAGGTCGGAGGTAATGAGCTTCTTGGAGATGCTTGGATGTTTTTTTTTTCATCGCGGCGGGATGCTGCTCGCGGCGTCGCTTCTGCGTGCAGATTTATGCACACGTCACTGGTATATGACTGTACTTCATAAACGCGGACGTACTTTGTTTCCTTCTTCTATTTATATAGTTTTTGCGAACGTGCCTTTGGTTTGAAAAGAGCACCGTTGACCCTTTCGCTCGATGATTCATCTTCTTTTTTCAACAATTTTTTGCAAAAAGTCGATTAATACAAGTCTAAAATTTAACTGAACTACTGCAACAAAGAGACGCGATTAAACAATGATTCATAGCTGGCCGCGGGCCTACTGCATCTCGCGAAAGGAACGTGACCGCCAGGATCCATAATCCGCATCCGCAAACTCGGCGGCTGGCACATCCTCGTATCGTCAAGTCCCCGCCGCCGCCTCCCTGAATAGCAAAAATTGGTATGCACCTCGCGGCAGATTGACCAAAGCTCTAAGCTCCGCCGGCGGCGGCGGCGGCGGCACGTGAGTCAGAGGCCCGCATGTGGGCATTCCCACCGAGGCAGCGAGGCAGGTAAAGTCGTAACGCTCTTTGAATTTCGATGGATTCCCGTAAAAAGAGAGAAGCCAGAAAGAAAACAAGCGCGCTGCTCTCGGTAGAGAGAGAGAAGGAAAGAAAGAGAGAGGGAGAGAAAGAGGGAAAAAAAAGAGGAGCGCGCGTTCGCACACACGTCCAGGTGTCAAGGCCATTCGTGGTCACATTATACGTGCGCGCGAATCCCACGTGCCGGGTTCCCACGTGCGGCAGCGGCGGCAGGCTGTCCCCCCCCTCCTCGAGCGGCCTTTGCGCACCTTTGCTTGCGTGCGCCCGGCTGAATCGAAAGGAGCGGCACACGCGAACCCCGACGGAATTCGGCTTCCCCCTGCGAGTAGTGTACGCTCCCGTATCAGCGCCGCCGCGTCTGACGTCACCAAAGATCGAGAGCTAGACCACACGTGGCTCGAGCGCGTAATATAACTAGCCAGTGGAGGTACGCGCGATTTTTCGTCCAGATATATGTGGAGCGAGCGCTTTTCCATTTGCGGGAAGGGTGGACGAGGCTCGCGATCGGCAAGCGGATCTCGAGAGGGTCATTCTGGACGTTCGTATAAGCTGTCGGCGGACGGAGCTTCGAGGGCAACCCCTACCGCCCCATTCAAAGGAGTCCGCAGCTTCACAGCTGCGGAGGAATTCGGGGATTATGCTAAGGCCGCTCTCTCGGTTCCCGGAGGCTCTCGAGAAATTTAGCGCGTAATGCGGGTAGCGAATTAAAAGCGGCTCTCTCGAGAGAGAGAGAAAAAAAATGACGCTTAATCGACAATTTCCTGTGTCGGGATGGATTTTCGAGCGGTGCGCGGGCCGCGCGGTTAACGAGTTTAAAATTATACATTTTCGAGGCTGTTTTGAACTTTCTGCAAACGAAAGTAGCCTTTCCGTTTATATTATTGCCGCAATTATACATCGAGGGAGCTTACGTAAACGTGCACCCAAGGCGACATTAAAAAACAATTATAACAAAAACGACCCTCCTACCCCTAAAGTTTAACTATAAACATTTCTCCGAAAACGGCGGTGCAAACGGCGCAAAAACGATCCGTTAATTCCCCCGATGCTCCCTGGACTGTTATCTCGGCGATCGTTCGCCATAGCCGGGGAGAAAGGAAGAGGCGCTCGCGCGCGACTTCTCTCGCCGCGAGATAATGAAATCGAAATTATGCCGCGGGCTCCCGATGGCCGTCCGGCGCCGACTGGGGTCACGTCGCACACGCCATGAGAGAAAAAAAAAAAAGAGCGCGCCGCAGGTAGAGAGGCTCTCTCGGGCTCAGGTGCACAGGAGAGCCGGCGCGCCGCGCACCGCGCGACATATGCGCAGCTGATTACCGCGGCGGCCTCCTATATATCGATGTGTGGGAACGCGGACTCGGACGACGACTCGGCTTTCACGCCGCGAGGGGAAGTGTTGCGGGAGCCGAGTGCGGGGTTGGCGTCGATTTTTACGACTTTTCAGCTCTCTCTCTCTCTCTCTCTCTCGGGCTGGTTATCGTGCGACGGCATTAAGCGGTGTAAATTAAGCTATTTTGATGGCTTGTGCAGCGCTATGCGGGTAGGAAGGAAAGACGGATGAAAACTGTAATTGCTTGTTATTTGTTTACTGCGATTGGAAATTAACTGGCGTGGAATTTATTATAAAAGTTGAGTTTTGTTGGATTTTCGAGATTATAATGAAGACATTTAAGTAGAAAAAATAATTTGTAAAAATTTAAATTTAAATAGAAAAATAAATCTGTAAAAAATTCATGAAAATTATTCTTAATTTTTATACATAATTATAATGCTCTTAAAGTAAGGTCTACTCAAACAGATGATTCTAAGCAAAACTCATTGCACAAAGGCGCATATTGTCCCGCAAACTAGCCGACCGAAGCCAGAGTCTTCCCAGAAATCAAACGGCGCAGAATCGAAATCTTATCTCCCGCTGACCGATACTTTGTCAATTCTAATCCCCGAGCCGGAAGAAAGCCGCAGATAAAGGCCGAAGGCTCGCTCGAAAAAGCTCGCCCGCTGCACTGTTTGCCCGCGTACGTAGGTTTTATCAGCGAGAACAGTTGGGCACGTCGGCTTGGACCACCGTGAGAATCGCGATGATTTATCAACATAATTCCCATGGATGCTTGGCGAGCACCTGGCGGCGCCGAGCCGCGGCGCAAGTTTTGTCCGAGCCGCGCTCGTCGATCGCGGCCAATATATATCGTACCGGCGTGTTGCGACACGCGCTCCTCGCGGCTCTTTTTTCGCAAATCGACGAGGCAAAAAATTCATTACGCCCGTTTAATTAGCATAATGCAATTAGCCCGCGAAGGACACGATATCGAGGAAAGGGCAATTCGGCTCGGTATAAATCGTAGGGTTTCCTCGCGGCTCCTTTTCTCAGGGTATCGCTTACCGGCGCGATATCCGTGTCCGCGGGACATGCAAATTGCGATTTGAACGTTTTATTTTCCGCTCCGAGGGAGCCGAGAAAGAGTCGAGAACGAAAGGAGGGAACAGGTGCCAAGTGATGGCACTGTCCTTGATTACAAGGCCCGTTTCCGGTCAATTACGAGTCCGGAGAGAGAGAGAAAAGTTCGCTCCCACCGCCGATGCGACATGCGGGATCGGTGTTACTACTCGCGCGAGCGTTATACAGGATGATATCGGATGGTTCATTTTTGGAGCACCGACCTTTTTTGGATGAGCTTAATTGGTCGCCTCGATGAACGTTCCTTGCGTGATACTTCCGGCAATTAACTTTATTCCCATTTGTCTAAATCTATTTTTAGAAGCTGGATAAGGAAGTCCAGAGATTTTGGCTTAGTGGGAATTGTGCGATTGATGAGATGTGCTTTGTTACGGTGATTGCAGCTTGCTTTTAGGCACGAAATTGAAGGGACTGATGTTACCATCGCTCGAAATTTACCGGTAGTTTCCTGTGATTCAACGGTGGATAAGGGAAAGGTGAGAGGGTTCCAGCGTTTGGCCGCTAGAGGCGCACTCGACAAGGACCTGTTTTAACCCTCTAATAGTGAAATTGGAATCTACCCTACCCTAATTTCAAAGAAATAATGTTGTAATAATAAATTGTTTACAGCTTATTTAAAGAATATTAACAAACGAATTTGAAATATTTTTACTTTTTTTTGTAAGAGATTGAGTTACTAATCTTCAGTGAACGATTTATTACTTTTCGTAAAGTTATGGCAAATTCAAATAATTACTATAATAACAAAAGTAAATTTTGCCTTTTCATTAGCTCTACATCATAAAAGTGATTATATAATATTATATTAGGTTTTTGTGATATTCTTATATGATAAACAATTAAAAATAAAAATTACTTAGAAATACTATTATTGCGCTAAAAACTCTCACTTATTGAAGGACGTAGATTTTAAGGCAAACATCGACACAAAAGATTTACCTTTATTATTCTCCCAAGGTTCCAGCTCAAAAGAACTTCCTGCCGAAAACTTCAATTTAGCCGGTGGGTGGACGATGTAACTTTCTACAACCTTTGCGGTCAAAAAAGTGTAAATTTCGGACAATACCGGTGCATCCAAATTGCCGGACAGTCCTAAGATCAATCTGGGTTTCTGGGTCAATGCTATTGGTTTTGTCTGGCCCGAAATACGTGTTATTACTTCGCCGACGTCTTTCATTACGCCGAGCAACAATATCTCGGCTAAAGTCAATGAGCAATTCGCCCTTCGTCAAAAAGGCAAACAGGTGGAGGCCTCAGTTTGTCGAAACGACAGGAAGCCCCTCGACAAAGCCTCGAGCTGCAATCACCAGGATTTTTATATTATATCCCAAAATCCCTTCGATATTCTCGCGGAACGCAACAATCCGGACAGACGGCCGGTCCTCTGACCCAAATTTCCTCCCTTTCCTCCTTCCTCGGGACGACAAAATCAAGGGCACTTTCATATTCGCTTAAAGGAGCATTGAAAAAACTTCAGCCACATGGCGCAATTACGAGATTCCTCTCTCTCACTCCGACGCAGCCCGTAAACATCTCGATCTCCGTGACGCATCGAGCTGGGGACAATAAAAAGGTTTCAGGTGCGCATCCTGTCGCGCGATTTCCACTCTCTCTCTCTCTCTCTCTCTACCCGGGCTCACCCACGCGAACTGCAAGCCTTTCACGCGGCGTTATGATTTACAAGGGTCCTGCAGGTGTATACAACGTCGTGAGAGTGCCGCGCGGCTCCGTCCCACACGTGAAGACCCAAAAGAAATTTTTTTGCGCTTCCTCCGCCTCCTCCTTTCACTCTCCTTTCATAGAGTACATACACGGTATACCTTTCGTTGCGACGAGGCGCGAGAGAGCGAGTCCTGTTACGCAATCCCGTTATCGCCTAGGATTATTCGAGGATCCTGCACCTGTCGCCGACGACGCGCACACCTCTTCGATTTCTCGCCGAGCAGGATGTTATAACTGTTGCGAACTGCGCGCGTAACGGTGCTTTTATTATTCGAAAAGGAGGAATAAAAAAAAAAAACTTTCTCGATCGGTAGCGTGGGAAATACGAGATTTTCGGCCCCGGCGAATTTCGGTCCGGACGCAGATACATATACATATATATATAAATAGTGGCGCGCCGAAGCTTGTGTGTGGTCTCCGCGAAATTGAAATCAACCGGCTAATCACTGGCATTTTAGGAGGCGAGCCCCGCGAACCGCGGGTGTCCCTCGTTAGCTTAATTTTACGAGCCCGGCTATTTTTCATAATTCGCCGGAGGAGCAATTAGGGGACGCGCCGCCGCCGCGGACGCACGTATATACTTACGTACGAAGGGAGACAAGCGTCGCGTCGGCTTGTTAGACGCGATCCTGTAATCGAGAGCCGGGCGAGTGCAAAAAATGCAGGAAGACGCGGCTTTGATACGGAACTTTGGCGGGGACGAGCCGGCCTTTTTTGCCCCGGCTTTGTTTCCACGAAAGCCACGCATTACGAGGCGTCCTTTATATATATATAAGCTGCTCGATTTAAGGAGCGAGTGTGCCACCCGGGCGCCGTGAAATTGCCGGATGTCGAATTACTCTCTCGCGTAGACTTTCCGAGAAAGCCAGCGTTTTTAATGCCTCTTTTGATAACCCGCCCTTTCGGCGGGGCTTTTATTATTGCGCACAAAGACTTATTGAATGTGAAATTAGAGCGGTCGGGTGGAACTTATCTTGGGACGAAGGATTTTAGAATTTTGATTGCGTGCCGTCCTAAACTTTAATAATTAGGCGTCTTTGTACAGACCGAATTAGTCATTATTTTCGGCTATCAAACGTCTTTGATAGTGCTCAATTTAGAAATTACTGAATTAAAATAATTATTTCTTGGTATTTATATTGTGTACTTGTGCTATGTGCAAATACACTCATTGGTTCATTGACCAAAAGTTTCGGAAATTATATCTAAATTTACTACTATTTTGTTACGTTAAAACTTTGTTTAATTCTCTTTTTTTCTTAGGCTCAAAAAACCAAAATGAATTTTTAATCAATGGTTTATACTTCTCGAAAACCTCTACACTGTAAGTAATAAATTGAATAAAAAAAATCAATTCTCAACCCCATTTTATATCCCAAAAACGGTCCGCAAACCCTTCCCCAAAATAATACTAAAACCGCTATCAGCGAGGCGCGCGTCATAAATCCCCAGCATCATCTATCGCTCTCAAAAAGCTTCGCCGAAATTCGACTAAAAATATCGACTCGGCTATCGAGCAGCCATAAAGCTCGCGGTAGAGCGAAAGAGCGAGAGAAAAAAGCGCGCCGGTCTCGCGCGCCGATCCGTATCTCGGAAGGAGGTGCGGAGAGGCGAGAGAGAGAGCGAGAGAGCCCCGCCGATGCCTTTGGAAAAAGGCGTGCATACCTTCGGAGCCTCGGCGGCGGCGCGCGCGGGGGACACGCGAGACGCATGCGCGGCGCGCGTTCGCGAGCGATCGGCGCGTGGGAGGCATCGCGTCCGCGCGCGCTTCACGTGCGGTGAGAGCGTGCCGCGCGTGACTCCGAGGGGACGGGGGTGGGGGGGCCGCTGCTGCCGGAGAGCTCCGGGAAGGTGCTGGCCCCGCGTGGCTGGAGGAGCAAGCTTGTACGGAGGTTCGAGTCTACGGTCGGGGGTTCGGGTCTGGGGTGTCGGTAAGAGGGAGTAGGGTTTATTGGGTGCTGATATTCGGTGGCTGGAGTCTTTCGATTTATTGATTGGATGGAATTGTGTTTTTGTTGCATATATTTTGCGGTTCTTTTGTTATAAGGTACTTTAAATGTATGAATTAATTACAAGTTGGAGAATTGTAACAGTGTGGCTAAATACTTTTGAAACTCTTAACTCAAGGAATTTAATTAAAACTTTTATTTAAATTATGCTAATAATAATTTTATTCGTGTTTCAAAAGGTATAACGTAATATTTTGTATACGCTTGAGCTTACTATCTTGAAGTACCAAGTATTTAGCATATATTAGGTTATTTTAATACCTGATGTAAAAAGTGAGTACTTTATCTCCGCATTCACGTTAAAACTTTCTGTGTAATTAAAATAACTAGAAATTTTGTCGCGAGAAAACATTAAAGGTCTATTCGTTAAAACTTTACAAAAACGTATTTAACTTACACGAGTTAACTCGGCCAAAATAAATGAATTCTAAATGCGGTGTATGAGGATAGAGAAGTTAACGAATTTTGAAGTGCTTGACTAATGCCGGACAGTAATTTTCTAATTATAACCTAGTTTTGAAACTTTGGGTATTACTATCATTAAATTTTCAGGAGGAAATATGGAGGGCGAAACTAGAGCGAAAAGTGTCGCATCAAATTTTCAGCAAAAGTAGATTATTTTAAAATAATTAATGGTTTTAAAGTGTCGTTACGCGGACAGCTTCGAAAAGTTAAAATTGCCCTAAACAATTTAGCCGCTACGTAACGCTCCGTCGCAAAAAGCAGCGACGCAATTTCGCCTTTGAAACTTCGCGAGTCGCTGAAACAAAACTCACAATGGCCAGCGTAAATACCCGCCCGAAAAAAAGCAACAAATCAACATTCTTATCTACTGTCGACTCCGTCGCCGGCAAAAACCAGTGCCATTTCGCCGGACTCGTTTACTTCTATCCCTGCGCGCGCAAAAAAAAAGAAGGAATCGGCTGCTCTCTCTCTCTCTCTCGCGTTCCCGCGCAAAAATTTTCAATCTGCTCGAGCGCGCTCCGCAGTCGCGCAAAAGCCTCTCGGGCAATAATTAAAGCGTTAAACGATCAAGTTTCCCGTGGAAACGCGAATCGCTTTCGCGCGCCGACAGCGGGCCGCTGCCGCCGCCGCATCTGTTCTCTGCCGCCGTTGTAAAAGTTAATTCGAGGCCCTTTTTGCGCCGGCCGCGGAATTCGTGCATCCGACGGTATTTTGATGAGGAACTCGGCGAGGAGAGAGAGAGTGTACGGCGGAATTGCAATTTGAATTAGTCGCTCGGCGCTCCCGGCTAATGATTCGGCCGAGCCGCGCGGCAAAACACGCCGGTCGCCGGGGCCCCGGGGAGGAGAAGTAGAGACGATATTCGAGGACGACCCGAGGCGGAGTAAGAAGCGCACCGTCGCCTTTTTCCCCGGAGCCGATCGGTGCTCGCGCGGCAATTTTTTGCCGGATTCGCGAAATCTCGATGATAGTTTCGGGGAAGCGCGAGAGAGCCTGCCGGAGAGACGGAGGTATATAATGGTCGTCCTCGTTATCGGGAGAGCTGTCGAATTTTCGGCGGCGGAGGTTTCGCGCGGGGAGAATTAATTTTTCGGACTCGGCGATTAACGTTTTTGTTCGGCCGATTGCTAATTAACGGCGGCTGCTGTTTCGAGGCTCTCCGCAAAGTTCGGTTCTCACGCCAATTTCTGGACCAAAAAATTCAAATTATAAATACACATCCTCTTTAATGTTCAATTATTTTTTTATTATCGTATCTAATAATAGATTTTTGTTTATATCGCTATGATTTACTATTGCCTATAATTATTCATTCAATTCAGACGTACTTAAGTACGAATTCAAGTGTCCAAGCAGAAAACAACACGCGCTTACACGAGTTCATTACGCCCATTAAATTCTTCCACGTCGTCCGAAGTTTCATAATCGACGTACGATCAGCTTCCCATTTCCTCCCGCATTCGCTCGGGGAAACAATAGTTTTCTCTTACACGTGACGGAATGTCATATACGGCAGCTCCGTCACAAAGACGCGAACTCCCGTAATGAAATTCTCCCGGCACCTCTCGGATCTGCTTAAGCATTTGTGCGTGAATCGCTCGGGAATAGACGCGGAACGGTCGCCGCATACGTAACGTCGAAGTATACGACTTGCAGCGTAACCAGAAGTCCGTGAGAATCGGAGGCGGACAATTTGGCCGGGGAAATTATTCAGAAACATGAGTTACAAGTTTTTTTTACCGGCTCGAGAGCTCCGGGATACATTTCGTATGCCGATTTATTCTTTTAAATCGTCACTCTAATACCGCGGAGATTTATTTCTCTATTATCCCCCCCAACTACACGCTTTTCGATTATCCTCTGAATTTGAGCTCGAGCGGATTTCTGTAGTTTTTTTAGTAAAGTTATGCGCATAAGCTTATATATACGTTCGCATTTAAAAGCGATTTGTTATACACCCTCGATAAAAAGAAAAAAATCTCACCCCGACTCTCGGCCTTCCTTAAAATTCATTTAAAACTTTCCCTAAATCTTATATCTCGCGGCTCTCGCGAGGCTGCGCCATAAATTAGTTAACAAGTTCGTCGCACTTTTTCCGCGCGCGAGAGAGAGAGCTCCGCCAAATTTTCCGGCCGTCGGTGTCGGCATAAATAATAAGAATATAAGGGTGAAAAAATGAATAACAATAATTTTCCTTGGAAAAATCCCTCCTCGGCGCGGAGATTTAGAGTGCCGGCTCTCATTAATGGCTCCACAGTAGCCATAAGTCAAAAGCCCACAAAGGCATGACTAATGAGGGTAAAAACTCCCGTAAAAAGCGGAGAGGGGAAAAAAGGCGCGGCGGCGGCAGCTCCCCGCCGGAGACAGAGGAGGAAAGCTCGACTTTGGCGCGCGAGCGCGCGTTTGCACGTACTTCGGCTCGTGCGCCGCAGTTATACGGGGAGAGTGCAAGGTCTCTCTCGCACTTGCGTCCGAGAAAAGTGAAAGAACGACTGGGAGATCTAATCGGAGTCGCCGCGCTGACGTGAGTTACGGTAAGAGAGGAGAGAGAGAGGGAGAGTTGACGGGGATCCGGGAGGTTCGGAGGCCTGCCGGTGGACACGGAGAGCGGTTTTCTTTGGCTTGACGATTATGGCGGGTTAGTATTGCGGATAGTGCAGTTTTTGGAGGGGCACTGTTGTTTTTGCAATTGTTGATATTTTATTAAAACTTCTGTTCGAATGTCCTGCGATGAATTAAATTAAGTGTTTAAAAGTGTACGTTTCATTCCTTTCTTGAAGTTAATTAACTCTCAAGACTCGATTAAATTACTCGTTAAGTTTTCACTTTTCTAACAGAGAAGGATTAAAGCTGATAGTCTTATTTAATAGATTTTCGCGATTAAGAAGTACCTGCATTAAAGGCGTTTAATAAGCAATTTCAAGAACATTTGAATTATATATAAATGATGCATTTACATGTATCTTAAGTTATATAGGCACTCTAAATTTGTTGCACTTGACTAAATTAGCAACTTCATTTTTAAACTAAAATAAAAAAAAAAAAAAAAAAAACAATTTTAACGTCCTTTCAGCAAGATTTTCAACCTAGCTACTTATCTCCGCGGAAACGCGGCTGCATTTAATTAAATTTATCTCCACAAAACAGTCATATACATGCAAAAAAAACTAAAGTAAATATCCGAAATACGCTCGGAAAAACCACATTTCCGGCATTCCGACGCATATCGTCCCTTTAAAAAAGCGTTTTCAATCAGGCCTATCTCCATCGGCCCCCCTCCGAATTATCATTCCTAGTCAGCGAGGCTCGTACATCAGCCGAATCCGTATAATATAGTTTACGCTCGGCGGCGACCCTCCAGTTTTCGGCGGCGCGCGGGACGACGGGAAACTATAAAAGGGCTCGAAAGCGAGGCGCGCGCGTGTGCTCGCGCCAACTTCCATATCGCACGGACTCATCATATTTATAAACCTGGCACCTACGGCAGGACGCGGCGGCGGCCCTTTGATGTCGGGAGCTCGCAGCCCGCGATATCGACTCGCTGTGTCGCCCGCTTTCGAGCCCTTTTTACGCTGAGACGGCTGGGGAATATTCATTCGATTGAAGTGTTGGGCTTTGGGAGAAAAGTCAAATTAAGTTGTGAAAGAATGAGAAACTGCATTTAAATGTTTTTGAAAGACGCGATCGTTATTTTGATGATAATGATGTATATGCTTTCTCGGCTTTATGTTTTAATTTCAAATAAATGTTCAAGAATGACAAATTTCTTGCTATAGATTTTTTTAAGATGAAAAATAAATTAATAATTCGCGCGTAGGGGAATAATTATATACATTAAAAACAACGAACATATCCTAACTGCCCTCCCGATCCTAAGATTTGCCTGCAACTTAATTTCAGCGCATCTCCCCCTACCGCTCGGTAACATTCATCCACCGAGATTTAAAGCGACTTTCGATCCGACGTCGGCAGCGTAGAAAGGGCCGTCGCTCGCTCGCTCGCAAGTATATATAAGAATCCGCGCTGCGCGTGCTTTCCTCCTTCAGTGCCATCGAGAAGATGCACGGCGTGCCGCGGAGGAGCAGCAGCCGGGGAAAGAGAGAGTGAGAGCGCGGCCCGCGTATGTTTATTATGCACTTGCCGAGTCATGAATCATCGGCCGCGCGGACTCTCCTCCCTCTCTCTCCGTATAGCAGGTGCCGCGCGGAATTTTCATTCTCCGCTGCTGCCACGTCGCGGCTCGCGCAAGATGAATGAGCCACTGTTTTCGCATCGGGCGAATATCGGCGACTCGTAAAAAAAACCAGGGGCCCCGGCCTTATTGATATGAATTTTATTGTTGCCGAGCGAAGCTTAGC